>JAODXP020000014.1:2211537-2226537 GCA_027497455.2 Sardinella longiceps
GTGTCCTCAGTCTTCAGACTGTTCATCTGCAGATACACCTGACTCTTCCCATCATCTCTTGAGATAGTGAACCGCCCCTGAAAAGCCTGAGCATGATAGATATATGATGAGCCACTGTATATGCTCGCAATCCATTCCAGTCCTTTCCCAGGAGCCTGCCTGATCCAAGCTAGATAGTGGCTACTAATTGTTAATCCAGAGGCTGTGCAGGTCAGTTTGTGAGATCCTCCAGGACTGATGACCACTGGACCAGATTCAGTCAGGGTCTGACCATGTCCACCTGAAAAAACAAAACAATGCAGTAAATGACTGTTGTGACTACATTAATATTTGCTGATGCATTGTGGAAAAATGGGTCTCACACCTGTTAAGTAGACAGCCAGCAAGGTTGATACAATCAGTAAGTCCATGTCTGTCAGTGGTGTGTGAGTCTGCCCCCTTACATCTGAAGATATGTATTCTGAGAGGACCTCTGGTTTTGCATGGCTCCTCCAGATAGGAGGGACAAGGCAGATAGATATCAGTAATGTATGTATTTAAAGTCTGCTGTTCATCATGAGCCTCTTCAAATAAGCTAGATACTGTAACAGATGTCTCTGTCCAGTGTGAGATAGGAGGGACAGATAGGAGAATGTGTGATAGGAACCGAAAGTATATTGCAACATCAGAAAATGTTTGAACCTTTGCCAGAGAGCAGAATTTGATAAGTTCTTGCAGACGAGTGGAGAGGACCACTTCGTAACTGTAGCTGTAGTTGTACCATAGGGGCATCGAGCTATAGGTGTTAGAAGCCAAATTGCTTAGTAACCCTAGGGTTCATGTATTCATACAGTACTATACAACGGCTCAAAGTAGCTCCACTCTTCATTGATACAGTTGTGTAATGACGGTTTCAACATTTAAAAACTAGGCACTGAGAACTTAGTAAGTGTACAAATAGCTAGTTAGCACCTTCATATTATATGTTTGAGATGAGATGATGAGCGATATTTACCGTATACAGTGTATGTGTATTTACATATCTGATTGAGTATGTTGCTGTCTGAAACCAGGATGTTCCACATTGTGCTATATGAATACTGCATACTGCCATCTAGGCTTCTGCCCTTGTAAAGCACAAAAGAACAAGTATACTTTTTTATTATACAATAAAATAAAGCACTTTAATAATAACATAATGTCTATGTCATTTTGTGTTGGTATTGTGGGATGCAATAGACGGAGGTATTTGTGTGGGGAAGCTGCATGTTTGTTATGCTGTGGGGTTTCGAACACAGTAGTACACAACTGTGTCTTCAGTCTGGGAATTCTTCCCTTGCACATAGATAGTGTTGGTGGCAGTGTCTCTAGTGAAACTGAACTTATTTTTTAATAATCCCGTAGTACCACTGTCTCCACCTCCACAGATCCAACCAATCCACTCCATAGTTTTTCCTACAGGGTGACGTATCCAGTTTGTGCAGTAGCTAGTGACTGCGTACCCTGAGATCTTACAGGAGATGGAAAACGATTCTCCATGTCTTACTGTTATCTCACTTGGCTGGATCAGCTCAATACCAAGGTTACCTGTAGAGGGGAATGCTGGCCATTAGTGACTATGAGAAATATATTTGAATAAATCTAAAGTTATATGATCATTCACTCACAGGTAGCAGCTGTCAGCAGCAGCAGTAGAGATGCTATCATGTTCATGGTGAAACTTCAGAGTGGCTCTTCTGAGTTCTTCAGTCCAGCAGCTTCTGATGAGCTGAAATGACACAAGCACCTTTATATCAGGAGGGAGGGGCAGACAGCTGGACACAGACATACAGACACACTCAAGTCATTCAGTGTATTATTTTTTGTGTATATTTTGTGAAACAATAACTTAACAAAATGTCTTTGAAGTGTAATTATGACTGATGGAGACTGTTTCATGTTGGAAACCATGGATGTTGTTAGGTCCATTTTAGGGGGGCTCAAGCCTCCCTAAATTTCCCCCAAGCCCCCCTAACGCTGGGCAGATTATTTTCATTGTATGTAAATTACATCCATTCTTAGCGGTTATATTACTCGCGGAGTTACCACGCGGACACCATCGGATTCAGTAGGCTCCAAGCTTTCCAATGGTACTAGTCACTAATTGCTATGATAAACGGTCCACGAGAAAGTCCACTTTAAGTACATGTGAAATTTCTCAGTAAATTCTCCAGCTTTGCCTGCATCCACTGAGAGCATTTTTTTCTTGTTGTAACTGATGACGAACTATGCTTCAAGTTGGGTAGGAAAAATAGTCTTAAATCTGAAGTTTGGTAGGCTATAGTCTGATCTAGCAAATTTCTAGGCAACATATTCTCCAAAAGACTGAACTATGAAATATACATTAGCCTGTAGTCTATGCCATAGGCCTATTAGTTTGTCCTACATGCATTGATGGACATATTTATTTGCTATAGCCTAGCATAATATTGTAGTAGCTATTGTATGCTCATTTTGCAGAATAAATGTTTTAGAAAATTTCATATTTGACTGTATCATCAGATGTCCCTAGGATTTGAACTAAGCTAGTTGTTACCATTGTTGTATCTTGCTCAGTGCATTAGACTGAAATAAATGCAGCTATATAGAAGAGCCTAGTTCATTTACACCACAGTCATTGATGGAGATATTTAACATCTCTCTTCACAAACCAGTCTGATGAATTGATTTAGACTAATTTTGTTAATAAAAATAGCCTAAGATATGAGATATTCTGATAAATGTCCTTCAAGTAATAAATAGTTGGCAATATACACACATATACACTGTAGGCCTATAATATAATTTTTTTTTATTAAAAATTTTTGGCGCGCGCTCTGCGTGCGCATCTACATATTACCCCTCTGGGGCTAAGCCCCCCTTGACTATGGATCCTAGTGACGTCCATGTTGGAAACTGAGGTTATGGAAGCAAAATCATGATTCATGATACAAATCAGTTTCCCTTTGTTTACCTTTTGGCCTCTAGCAATTTCCTAGGATTTTCCCATGTGTCGTTATGTGCCATATGTCCTTATTTATTCATAATTCATTCTCCAAGCTGAATTGTCTCTTCGCAAGATGAAACATATCACATTTGTAAGTTTATTAACAAGTTGATATATTTTCAACACAATCCTCTACAAGCCTCCATATTTCCATCTGCAAACTGCAACTGTATCAATGTGAGAAGAAACACTGCCCCCTGCTGTGTCATTTTTCCTCAGGAAGTTGGTAGTTCCTGTCATGACAACTTATTTCATGTCTCTTGAGTGAAGAGCTGCTACGCTGAAGCACTACTCTGCTTTTGACTGTTTTTGTTGTTGTTGTTGTTGTTGTACTATATTTTCAGCAATGTAAATGATTTTAGGTGTATAAGTTAGGGGTTTCCAGACTTTATTGAACCGGCGGTGACACCACACAGAGCAGAACAATCCCTGAGGACCTCTCATTATCATAACACAGATTTAACCATATAAAAGATAAAAAGTTACAGGCCAATGTCTCTTCTAATGCTGTGTGTGTGGTGTAATGAGCAGCAAGGTTTTTGATCAGCTTTAGAGCCTCCTCTGCCACTGTGAGTCTCGAGCACAGTAATACACAGCTGTGTCCTCAGTCTTCAGGCTGTTCATCTGCAGATACACCTGGCTCTTGCTGTTGTCTCTGGAGATGGTAAACCGGCCCTGAAAAGCCTGAGCATAGTAGACATTTGATGTGTCATACATGCTTGCAATCCATTCCAGTCCTTTCCCAGGAGCCTGTCTGATCCAGGCCATCCAGTAGCTACTGAATGTGAGTCCAGCAGCTGTGCAGGTCAGGTCAAGCAAATGTTTTTGTTCTAGTCTGATATTGGTTTGCATCACAGTGATATCGGGCACAGTAATACACAGCTGTGTCTCCAGTCTGTAGATTCTGGCCCTGTAGGGTAACAGTGCTGCTTGAAGTGTCTCTCGAGATGCTGAACTTGTTTTTCAGGTTATCACTGTAATATGTGCTCCCACTGGCGCATATGTATCCAATCCACTCTGGTGATTTTCCTGCAGGCTGCCTTATCCATGCTGTGCAACAACAGGTACTTGTTAGCTCGTACCCAGACACCTTACAGGTGAGACTCAAAGTCTGACCGGGCTGTATCATCATGGAACTTGATGGCTGAGTGAGAACAACATCACTCCTTACACCTGTAATAAAAATACACACACTGCTATCAAATCTGCAAGCTATCAAATATTTACTATAAAGCACTTGATGTATCTCACTCACAGGAAGCTGTTAGCAGCAGTAACTGCAGACATATAAAGATCATGGTTTATGTTGGAACAGAGCTGATGGGAGCTGGTCTTCTGTAGGCGACTGTTCAATGCTCACATCTTATATGGGGAGGAGGGTATATGCAGTTTGCATACTGTAATTGGTGAGAGTTCTAGTGTATATATGGAAGAAAGATATACTTTGCAGTCATAAATATGTCATAACACTACAATTTAATATTCGTTTAAAAATGTTTCGTCAGCATTATTCAAGATCACTTGAGAAATAAAAATAAAAATATGTTTTTCATGAATAATTAAAGGTATATCACATTTTAATGTTTCATTAAAGGTAAGTTGTGGAGATCTGTAATGGATTATTGTATTTTTTGGCAGCACGTTTTATGCTATGTGCCATGCTAATGCAGTCACCATTAATTTGTTCTCAAACATACAAAGACAACATCATTATGAGGGCTTAATTTATACAATATACAGTATACTCAATTTGACCTATGTTTTCTATGCTGTTAATTATTTGTGGTACATTTTTTTTATTATTCTTTTATTTTTCCAAACTAACATTATTATTAGGACTGTCTTTGGGCCTCCACATCACAAACAATATTATATATGTATATTTAGAATGTTCATAAATTAATGTAGCCTATGTACTCTTCACTACTGTAGCAAAGTAGTTTATGACCGTGGTTGGTTGGTAATGGAGTACTCTTTGAGAAACTAGCCTTTTGATGAAAGCTACTGTCACTGCGCCAAAGCAAGTTTTTGTTTTAATCATCTGCATGTTTGTGCAACAGTGGTGCTCGGGCACAGTAATACACAGCTGAGTCTTCAGGCTGCATGTTTTGCCCTCGCAGGGTGATTGTGTTACTGGAGGTGTCTCTGGAGATACTGAACTTGTTCTTCAGGGAGTCTTTTTTGGATATGCTACTGTAAAAGTGGGTTCTGTGGGGCGTCTAGAAACTGCACGGAGCTCAGTTGTATGTAGAACTTTGGAAGATTTATTAAACTTCTTCTCCAGTACACAACATCAGGAGGCTGCTCACTCTCTTGCTATCCAAACCCCAACTCTCCGTCTCACTTTCGTTTTCCCCAAAACTCTATCCAAATAAAAGTCCTTGTGTCTTTTCAGCTGTAGTGAGTTCAAATTAAGAGTTCACCTTTTTTACTGTTACATAATACTCCCCAACCCCCAAAGAAATGTCCTCATTTCAAAAAATCAACATAAAATCACAGCACTATCAGGACAAGGTAAAACAACAAAAACAAGCAGGCCAATGCCTAGTCTAACAGTAGCGGAAGTGAGCAGTCAAAATAAAATCAGATAAATAAATCTGTGTGTATAGAAAAAACACTCCTGCCTTAAGTGTCAGACAGGGCAAACACAAATATACTAACAATAATGCTTGCAGAGTACACTATGCATGAAACAAGTGTCCATTATGATAATTGAAAGTCCTGAAGGTACGAGGGCACCCGACGTGCCCGGCTGGGTAGTGTACGAGTGGCCACCCGTGTGCTCAATTGTGTGGGGGAATCTGGAGATGGCATGGGACTGGGCACTGACGAAGGTCCAGCGACAGTGGCCATGTCATCAGTATTTGCATGTAGTGGGTGTTGTGGTGTAGGTGGACATGCCTGAGGATGGTGGGGAAATGTTGGTGTAGCTGGTAAATTAGAGCATGGCAAAAACCCAGAGAGGGCTGTCAAAGGTACCTGGTGTTTGTTGGGTGGTGTGATGTACTGTAGGGGCTGAGAGGGATCACTGATGAATGGCTTGGTACGGTTGTAATGAATAACTTTGGGTTTAGTACTAGGACGGGAAAGATCACGCACTAAAAAGGTGACAGGTGGTGAGCTATCAGAGGGGGCTAGAGGCTGCACGACTTGGTATGGGCCAATCCAGCGTGGGGCTAGTTTGTTGCGCTGGTGGGCTGGATCATCCACTAAAATCAGATCCCCTGCCTGATACGGGGTGTATTTCAGGTGGCGGTCATAGTAATGACGCTGTTTTTCCTGAGCTTTGTCCCTAAAAGCAGTGGCTGACTTGTAAGCACTGGCAAGGCGTTGCCGTAGATGGTGAGCATATGCAGGTGGACTACCTCCTGTAGCTGAAGTGTGGTGGATTTCAGGTGTAAGCAAACTATCCAGTGGAATTCGAGCCTCACGGCCATGGGCTAAAAAGAAAGGTGTGAACCCTGTGCTTGTGTGTGTAGTGGTATTATAAGCTAGTGCGATCTGTGGTAAATGGTCATCCCATTCCTGCCCTAGCCCCAAAAGGTATTTGGCAATTTCTTCTTTCAGAGTGCGGTTATGACGCTCCACTGCTCCATCGCACTGAGCATGGTACGGCGAAGTGCGAACCTTATGGATAGACAAGAGGGCGCACAACTGCTTCACTAGATCTGATTCAAATTGTCTGCCTTGGTCTGAATGCAATGATTCGGGAACCCCATGCTGGGGTATATACTGTTCGAAAATGCAGTGTGCAACGGAGACTGCTGTTTGGTCTGTTAAGGGGTAGAGATTAACAAACTTTGTGTACAAGTCCATCACTACCAAAACATAACGGTGACCTTTGGTTGACATAGCCAATTCCGTTATGTCAGCAGCAACAATTTGAAATGGCTGGTCTGGAGAGATAGACACTAGTGGTGCCTGAGGGCGAGGCACAGGGGAACGCCGTGACTGGCACGGTAGGCATTGAGTACAGTGCTTGGAGATGTCAGCGGACATATATGGCCAATAGAATTTACGTTGTGCCTTGTCTAATGACTTGGTAAAGCCATAATGACCAGCACTTGGATGACCATGAATGTAATGCAGTATGGCGGGAATGAGAGATGTAGGAATCACAACTTGCTCTATTCCTGGAGGGGAAAGTGAATTTCTGACCAACAGTCCATCTATCATGGTTAGACGACTAAACTGGGACCACAATTTCCTAAGGAAAGGGGAGCCCCCACGTAACCTCCACAGTGGCGGCCGTTTGCCTGTAGCAACCCAAGAAATGACCATGGCAAGGTCTGGGTCTGCCTGTTGTTTCTCAGCAATGTTCCAATCAGTTTGTATCTGCACATGTGTGACGGGCATGTTGCTACAGGTTACGTCTGATGGTTCAGTCATCTCAACTGTCTGTGTAGCCTTGTCTGAAGGCTGAGTGTTAGTGAGCCGAGTAGGACTCTCAGTGAGCTCAGGATGTGGGCAGCGAGACATAGCGTCAGCATTAAGATGTTTAGCACCATCACGGTGAACTATGCACCAGTCATATAGGTCTAGCTCTACTGACCAACGCGCTCTCCGCCCAGTGGGGTCCTGGTCTAATGGCAACTTCTTGAGGCCTACTAAGGGCTTGTGGTCTGTAATAATAGTGAAAGGATGAGCTGCGAGATAGTGGCGAAAATGACGCACAGCCCAAACAATGGCCCATAGCTCACGATCAAACGTAGACCATTTTCTCTCTGACGCTGACAGCAGATGGCTTGCATATGCAATTACATGTTCTTTACCATCAATCCGCTGAGACAGGACAGAGCCAATGGCATAGAGTGACGCATCTGTGTAGAGAAGAAAAGGTGCCGACAAATTTGGAAAAGCCATAAGGGGCGGTGATGTTAAGGCCTGCTTAAGGATACAAAAGGCCTTCTCAGCTTCAGCTGACCAAATGAATGGCACGCCTTTGTGTGTAAGACGGTGTAAAGGATCAGCGATATGTGCAAAATCTTGAATGAAGCGCCGATAGTAGGAACACAAGCCTAGAAATGCTCTAACTTGAGTAGCTGACTGTGGAATTGGCCAATTAGAGACCTTGTCTGTGTTAGCAGGGTCAGGCTCAACTCCATTGCTGGAGACACGATGACCAAGGAACGTGACAGACGCATGGGCAAGATGACATTTAGATGGCTTTAGTTTCAGGCCTGCAGAGCGAAAACGCTGGAACACCTCTTTTAGGTGTTGAAGGTGTTGTGTGAAGTTCTTGCTGTACACTATGATGTCATCTAAATATATTAGGCAAATGCTCCAATGTAAACCACGAAGGACAAGCTCCATTAAGCGTTGAAAACTAGGGGGAGCATTGCAAAGGCCCATTGGCATCATGCGGAACTGGTATAAGCCAGCACCCGTAGAGAATGCCGTTTTCTCTTTGTCTGCAGGGTTAACAGGAATTTGCCAGTAGCCAGCTGTCAAATCAATTGTGCTAAAAATGTTAGCTCCGGCCAGTCTATCCAAAGTGTCATCAACCCGAGGAAGGGGATGTGAATCCTTAATTGTAACTGCATTTAGGCGGCGGAAGTCCACACAAAACCGGTGGGTTCCGTCTTTTTCCTAACTAGTACGACGGGAGCAGACCATGGGCTACAGGATTCTTCAATCACCCCATGTTCCAAAAGCTTTGACACTTCTTGTTGCAAGATAGCCTGGGTTGCTGGGGATGCTCTATATGGGCGTAGTTTAATTGGTGTGGCGTCACCTGTATTGATGTCATGTGTGACTAGAGTAGTCTGGCCATAGTCATGAGAGTGACTACTAAATATGTCTGCAAACTCTTTAATGAGTTGCTGGAGTTCTGAGCGCTCTTTCAAGGATAAACAAGCATCATCCAAAGACACACAAGGTGTCGGGTAATCTGGCTTTTCGTCAACTGTGACTGAAGATACTATAGCATACTCGTCATGTGGGCGACCCATAACTGCAAAAACCTGGCCTAAAGGGCAACCACCATCAAGAGGAACTGGCTCCTGAGTGGGGTTAACTACTCTGATGGCACCCTTTCCTTGTTGGATAGAAGTCAGTGTTCTAGCTACAGCCAAATTCACTGTGGAAGCTACATGTGGTTCTAATACACCAATATATGTGTCTGAGTGAAGACAAGAGACATTACTGCCGGTCACAGAAATTGGTATGACCATTTCTGACATAGGCGGGACAGTTACCGCCGACACCGTTACAGCTGCAACCTGAACAGGGATAAGGGACTGAGGTGGAGAAAAGGGCACTTCACTATCGTAAAGTCGTAGAAATGCCTGTGGTAGGTTCATGGTGACATGATGTTTGGTGAGGAAGTCCCATCCCAAAATTACTGGGTGGCTAGCTGTGCGGACAACATGAAAGACATGGGGCAATGTGACATCACCTATATGTACAGGGGCAGAGATTGTGCCTAAAATGTCTAAAAAGTGTCCCGTGACAGAAGAGGCCAAGGTGAAAGATTTACAAACAGGCTGAGCGGCTAAGGCTGGTATGGATTTACGGCAGTCATCCGATATTAGGGAAAGGCCAGAACCTGTATCCACTAAAGCATGTAACTCTGTAGCTGATATGGCTAATTGAATAAACGGTGTAGGGGAAGTACCCTCAGCGCTATGTGTCTTTGTGCGGACCATTGGTGAAAGAGAAGCTGCCCTGCGGTCCGTCATGGCAGCTCCTAGTAGTTTCCCTGATCACTGGTGTCTGGGGAGAAATGAACACGCCGTGTGGGGGACCTATGGTGACGTTGAGAATGTGTAGCTTGTTTGTAGTGTGTGCTAGGAGAAGGGGAGCGAGCACTACGAGAGTATGTGGCATGACTAGCATATGAGGAGTGTTCAATAGGGCGGGAGTGACGCTCTCGTGAAGGAGAGCAGCTGGGGGAATCAGTGTAGTATGACCTTGTGGATGTGTAGTGGTCAGTGTGGTGTGGGTGGCCACGGTCAGACTCACGGACATAGGCAGGAGAGATGCCTTGGCGACCATAACAGGCATCATCACGGTAGGAAGGCTGATGAGAGGTAGAACGCGCCGGCCATCGTCCAGGAGAGCGGCGCCGAGGTGGGGAGTGGTCATCATGGGAGGAGGGCCGGCGTGGTGATGTGTAGGGTGCAGCACAGCAATCCGAGGAGCAACGTTGAGGGTGGCCGGCACGACGGATGGTGTAGTCTGTTGCTGCGCAGGCATGATGCAGTGGACCCAGCCGCCCTGACACCTCCTGGCGCAGGCTGGAGAACTGCTGTGACAGCTGATCTAGTCTGTCCTCAGATGTCTGTGCTTGGGAATGTCGTAAAGCCTTGAAATCAGCCCGAAGTTCAGCAATAGCAGCTGTCAGTTCAGCAATAGGCGTTGAGGGACTGGAAGAAGTAGCATGATCAACAGTCACTGGCATAACAGAGGAAGGAGAGGCTATACTCAGAGCTAACTGTCCTCTCTCACATTGCATTGCAATTTTAAGAGCAGCCTCCAAGGTCAATGCGCCATGTTCATGGATCTTGAGTTGGAGTGATGAGTCCAATCCGCTCACAAACCGCCGAAAAACCTCAGAGCTTTTTGCTTGCACATTATAGTCAGGAAAAGCTTCAGCCACTAAAGTGGTCAGTTCAGCTGCATAGACGGCGAGAGGCTCTTGAGGCCTCCTTGGACGTGCATTAATATAAGTCTGAAATGTAGCTATGAATGGCTGTCTATTAAAAACAGCTGTCAAACTATCTTTAACTTTAGCATAGTCATTTTGAATTTCAGAAGAGAGAGTCTGCCAATATGAAAATGCAGGGCCACTTAGCTTTGCAGGTAAAAGTTTAGCTTTATCCAATGGCGTAGTGGACACAGCCAGTGCTACCTCAAATCTCTGTATCCAAGAATGAAACGGTTCCGAGCCATCTCCAGAAAAAGGAGGAGGAAGATCAATCCGAAAAGGGAGGCGAGCATTCACGCCAGGCGTTGGCGGCTGAGGTCTAGCCATAGCATTCACACCCTGTTGCTGAGCTCTAGCTCCATCTGCAGGCACATATTCGTCATCCGACATGTTTATGAGAAGTCCGTGGAGGGAGCAAAAAAAAAAACCCAAAAAAACGACACCAGCTCAGTTAGCTGTGAGCGGTAAAATCGCGGTACAATGCGCGGCAACTAAAAAAAAATAAAAAAATCCAAAAACAAAGACGGTGCTTGCCAAAGAAATATTGATGCAAGAGAACACGTTTACAATCAAAACACAGTAGCGTAGGCTAAACGTCCTTTCAGGAGATGAGTAGGCTAATGTAGCAGGGTAAAAAAAAAACACGAAAGTCTTCATACAGGAACAAAACTCACCACCGCTGCTACCAGTGTAAAAGTGGGTTCTGTGGGGCGTCTAGAAACTGCACGGAGCTCAGTTGTATGTAGAACTTTGGAAGATTTATTAAACTTCTTCTCCAGTACACAACATCAGAAGGCTGCTCACTCTCTTGCTATCCAAACCCCAACTCTCCGTCTCACTTTCGTTTTCCCCAAAACTCTATCCAAATAAAAGTCCTTGTGTCTTTTCAGCTGTAGTGAGTTCAAATTAAGAGTTCACCTTTTTTACTGTTACAAATGTATAGCCTAAACATTAGATATTAGATTAGACACTTTTAATACAATTTCAAGTGACATATTCCCATAATTTCTGGTGCACTCAATCTCATCAGCAATATACTAGTTAGAAGTACTACTTTCATGTTGTTTGTGTTATTTTAACATAATTATGCAGTAAATACTCTGTAATTTATCTATTAATACCCTGTATTAGGCCTATGTCATTCTTACCTCCTTACCCAGTAATTCACAGGCCCTAAATTAAAGCATTAAATTAATGTTTTAAGTCAACGTGGTGGCAAAGGTAATCTCCTACGCCATCATATCAAATGAATGTTCATCTTAGAGAGAAGAGAGGCTGTAGAAGGAGGAGTAGAAACGAAAGTATGTGGAGTCTACTGTGGAGACTCATCTGAGTGACTGAGCTTGTATGAGTCACCTCTGGAGACAGAGAAACCACAGCATGCAAACACACAGACACACACGCACACACACACACACACACACACACACACACACACACACACACACACACACACACACAGGGCAACCTTGTGTCTGTGATTACACTTTAAGGACCGCTATATAACTCCATAGTCTCTCTCTCTCTCTCTCTCTCTCTCTCTCTCTCTCTCTCTCTCTCTCTGTCTCTCAAACACAGATTCTCATATAAGAGATAACCAGTGTAGCTGAAACAAACACTAACTGACCAGATGTTACATTCATATTCACCCTTCGCACCTTCCATATATAAGTCCCCTCCACAATATCACATTATTCACACATAATTGAGGCATGTAAAAATAATCTTTTGCTATGCAGTTCTAGTTTCACCATGGAAACAATGAGGAAAAATGCCTACATTGAGGGCTTGGAAAAATGAATCCTGGTAAAGACCTGATCAATGTAAACACACACACACACACACACACACACACACACACACACACACACACACACACACACACACACACACAAAACACAAATAGCAAGGCAGTTGAATGCAAACACTCTCAGAGTAGGAGCCACAAAATGTGAAAGTGGTGTTTGTGTGCACTCTACGATTATTTCTGATCATGGCAGGCTATTCAGTGTAACACACACACACACACACACACACACACACACACACACACACACACACACACACAAACACACATATAGACACACAAACATTGACATGTCTCCATACTTGTGCGTAGCTTAAAAGTATATTTTTGGTTTGTTATGTTTTCTATCACGCGCCATGATCATGGTGGCCCATTCATATATAATGCATATACATAAAGTTCACTCCCCCATCTGCAGTCCATGTAAGTTACATACTACATGTAGCCCATGGAGCAGACACAGCTGCAGGCTTGTGAAAAGGGGACATGAGAGTGCTTTTTGAGGCCATGTCATATAAGGTGTGTTTGAGTGGAAAGGTGGCGGGGTATGTGTGTGTGTGTGTGTGTGTGTGTGTGTGTGTGTGTGTGTGTGTGTGATTTGATAGCTATTCGTTACTGGAACAGCTACCTCTGAAGTGCATCAAACAAGCTTGTAATGTTAATGTTACTTGTAGGTAAGATAATAAACTCCACGGTGTGCGTATATTAGTGAATAATGCACATTTGATGTGTTTGTGTCATTCATTATCCCTTACTTGGTGACTAATATCATCTAGAGTTGCCTTATACATTAGATTCCATTTCCTTGCGCGTTCAACAATTACAGACACATGAAGGTTGGTGGCAAGGCTTTTCTTTTTGATTTGGTATTCTGTTGCTAACAAAAGTGACATTATGAAGCAAGTCAAGATGACTGTAAAAGACCTCAACTTTATGATCATTTTATTGATAGCACTAAAATCTGTTTTAAAACCTTACAGCTGAACCGAGTCTACATGCTACAGTGTCCATTCTCTGAAATCCCAGCTAAATGCACAGGTGTGGTTGCTATACACGAATCCGACGAAACTACCGCAAGTAAGCAGGCATTGCTGAGCTGTTAGATCGCCAATCTGTCCATAGGAATAACGTGATAGCACACAATAAAATGCTGTGATTTACAAGATTCATTACTACCTGTATAATGAGTATTCCATGGTCTTTGCTGTTAGTTGTCATTGACTGTGCATTATCAAAAAGGTTTGTTTACAGTCCAACAATGGTGTCGCCACAGGATGGCAGACTACACAAAACGATCGTCGGATTTGTCTATAGTCATTAAGTTGAGGAAACGGATCAGCCTATGGATCGGCTAATTTTTCTGATCCAAAATATTCAAATCCAATAATTTTTTTAATATAATGACCAATATCTGAGCCAGATGTGGAGTCAGTTCAGCTCTAGTCCTCGTTACTGTCTGTGTGTTTGGAGCAGTGTCTGTTGCACTGCCATTGCTTTTATTTTCATTTACAACATAAACCAGGGAGTCTTTGTTTCAGTGAAGAAAGCAGAAAGAATCAGAGAGGAAAAATACTGCACTTCAGAGGAGGAAAAAAAATAGAGGAGTCAAATAGAATTCAACACCAAAAATACATTTTGGCCCAGTTATGCAGCATTCAAACAAGATTAAGGAAAGAAAAGTGGATTGTATATAAATATATCAAGATTCTTTAGTATAAAAGGCATGGACAATACAAACTTCTTCGGCAGAGTTAAGCCTATTTTTCTCTTAGATCAATCTGCACACAAAAATCCACACTGAACACACACACATACACACACATACACACACACACACACACACACACACATGCTTCAGGCCCTTCATGTTTGTTTGTGTGAGCTTAAACAGCGTTCCTTCGTGACTCTACAGCTATTTATTTATTCTGTGGACCGCTCTACCTGCCATTGAAGTGGATAGACCTTGACCTGCTCTTTTGATACACGTCTGAATTATACATTTTTCCTTACGGCTGCTGATGTGAGGGGCTACATATTCTTCCAGCCCACTTAATCACATGGCACTAGGACCAGCTGGGACTTCAATACTCTATAAGTAGAAACTGACCATTTTACCTGCTGTAAACCATTCTACTGATTCAGTTATGCAGTAACTAAGCCTAAAATGTTTAGAGGATCCTATGTGTACTCTGTGCATTGCCAAAGGACTGTATGTGTTAGTTTTCATAATGTAAATGATAACATTGTGGATCACAGACAAGCATTCTGGACGTTTGCCAGGATGTCAGTTTACTTAACAAACCCTCAGTAATCCTTGCTCAAGCTCATCGCAATCAAATTAGACGTTTTAGTGACACTTTTCTGTTGTGATCATGAATAATGACAAGACTTTAAATTTTGGCTCCAGGAAAATCTGTCTGCGCCTCACTTCCTCCTGATCCATCCCTGTTTCTGCACCATCTGTGACAGATTTTGCTTCTTTGGTTTCTGTAATTCGCTTACTTAGGCTTTCTAAGCACCATTTGCTGTTGTAAATGATAT
>JAODXP020000014.1:2229037-2237448 GCA_027497455.2 Sardinella longiceps
CTGATCTTTTTCCTCTGTGGCGTTATCTGAGTCTCTTCATTCACACCTGGTGCAGGTGCAGATGTGGGTTGAATGTTTATCAACACAGGTTCATAATGTGAGAGAGCTAATGTGTCTATGCATATGTGTGTGTGAGTGTGTGTGTGTGTGTGTGGGGGGGGGGGGTGCTCAGCAAGAGAAGGAGACAGAGAGAGAGAGTGAGTGAGTGAGTGAGTGAGTGAGAGAGAGAGAGAGAGAGAGAGAGAGAGAGAGAGAGAGAGAGAGATGAGTGTGTGAGAACATAGAAAGGCCCTGATGCCAGGAATAATGATTGAATAATTTACGACCCAGTGCATCACCCTGACTGTAAAATTATGATGTGATAAAGCCGTCTCCTGAGCATCTCCTGGGCTTGATGAGTAAGGCAGACCTGATGTGTCTCTTATGTACTAATCTAATGTGAATCTAATCCCCACATAATGTTACACGAATGCACTGGAAATACACACGTAATGACGGAGCAATGTAGCGGAAATACCCACATAATGTTAAAGTAATGCAACTGAAACTTCCACATAATGTTTAAATAATGCGGCTGAAACCTATGAAGGGTAATGAGAGGCAGCAGCCAACGGTGGAGTACATTAAAGGTAAATCAGATATTACATGGTCTGCAATGGGGCACTGTAATGAAGAATTTCAGTGTGTGTGTGTGTGTGTGTGTGTGTGTGTGTGTGTGTGTATGTGTCAGAGGGTGCTTCAGAGTGAGTAAATTGGAGCACAAGAATGGGGAGGAATGAATTGGTATGAAATGTATGTGTTGATGTCATTATTAGGGTAAAAGCCATTGATTTACAGTAGGCATGGGTTAGATGGCTTAGGTTAGATGGGGTGTCTCCCATTCTCATTTTATTAAGTACATAATGCAAATGTTGTTTAAAATAACAGATACATAATTTATTAGGCCTGTGGTGTTTTTTTTCTTGAATGCTTGAACACTAACAGTAATTCAGAAACTATTACCACTTATAATCAATTTATTCACAGTCTTCCAAAGTCCAGTGCTAATTCGCTCTTTATTATGGCAAATTAGCACTTTAGACTCAGTTTGCTCAAAACAATTGTTGAAAAACTATTAACATAACTCACTGCATGCTGTATACTTCTACTCACACTAGTCTGATTACTGCTTTCCTATATTGACAAATGCACTTTTTGATAATTACTTGCTATAAGGTACTAATTTGCAATGTGAAATCACCCAAACCTCAAGCGTAACTTCAGTGTTATTTTAAGTTTCAGTTTGGACATTCCGTTGTGGTTCTCAACCAACCCAACACTTCTTGTGTTGCTGTGGAACATTTAGTAAGTTAGTCTGAATCAAATTGATAGTCAGTTCCTATAGAGTGGCATTCAATTAGCCAGCTGAGTTGACTGGTCAACTAACATCTCAAACATCAACCAACTCTGGTTGATAGCCTATTTATTTGAACCCAGGTTGTTAGCTTAATTATTTAAACTCAGAAACGGTAACCATGGGCATTCAATGGATCGGGTGAAGGATGGTAGGCTAGAATTCACTTGACCACAAATTTGTTGTGTCAAGGAAAACATTTGTGCACATTGCACAGCTCGCTTAGATTTTTGACTGGAGAAGAGTGACCATCCTTAACAAAAGTCCCTCCAGAGAGTACCATCTTCCATGCACAGAGTGCATTATAACTGTTTGAGAGATCACCAATTTAACAGAATGGAATGTTTTTTTTTACTGTAAACATACATTCACAGCCATTCACAACTACATAGCTTAATATTTCTCATGATACAGCCAATAAACTCTTTAAAAGGCTCCAACAGTTTTTGTGTGCGTGTGTGTGTGTGTGTGTGTGTGTGTGTGTGTGTGCATTTTATGTGTCTATGGAGACATAACTGATACTTGAGTGATGCTGGCTTATTCACAACAGTAAAACTACCATGCTTCCAACAAATAAATAATAATAAAAAAAACATCAACTCCATCCACAGCGAAGAGCCAGAAAGAAAGAAAGAAAGAAAGAAAAAAGTCAGAGAGAAACGAAAAAAAGAACAAATTAAAAACCATTCTCACTTTCTCTTTCATTGCTTCATCTGTCACAATCCCTTCATCTATTTCTCTCCCAATTCCTCCATAACCACCCCCCCCCCCCACGCACGCACACACACACACACACACACACACACACACACACACACACACACACACACACCCTCCACCCCCTTAATTCCCAATCCCAGTCCAACACCTCCCACATCTAATTCCTCTGTTTTATCGCCATGATATTGCCAATGTAAAATGATTACATGCATGGAGAGCATGAGGCGGGGGAGCCAGGCAGGACAATTATGCAGAATGTGGGGAAAGCCAGGGCTGAGCCACTCGCAGAGTATCCCCTATTCGTTGCCTGTTATTGAGGTCACTAGAAGGAAGGGAGAGGGCCATAACTCTCTCCAATGTGGTGAATGGTGTCTGTCTGTGAGTCTGTCAGTAAGCTGCGTATCGCATAGGCGCAGCATTACAACTGTCCAAGAAAGTCCAGCTGCCACTCCTTCCTTGGGCTGTGTACTTATTTGCTTTTTGGGATTGGCTTGGCTTGAGTAGGTTCTGCCTGTCTTTGTGCATGTGTAAGTTTGTGTGTGTGTGTGTGTGTGTGTGTGTGTGTGTGTGTGTGTGTGTGTGTGTGTGTGTGTGTGTGTGTGTGTGTGTGTGTGTGTGTGTCTTTGCGTGTGACAATATTTGTTGAAATATGAATACCAAACCAACTTAGCTTTTCTCAAAACTGTTTCAAATCTGTTCAAACACAAAATCTTTTCACGCCACAAAAATTCTGGAACCTGTCACTCAGACATAACTTCATAACACAACTTCAAGAACGATAAACTAATTCTCCTGACTTGTTGTCAATTTTGTAAAACCCTCTTTGCAAAACACACAACTCCACATACACAAAAAAATCGTCCAGGAAATAGTTTGTTTTCTATTTTTTCACACAGCCACTCAGAATGCCAAACTTATTCACCAGTGTATCATACTCACTCCTAACCTCACTCATGTTAGATGATTCGTTACACTGTAAGCATCTGTTCTCACATCTGAAAGCTCTTGTCTGTCATCTGGTCTGTCACTTCATCAACCACTCACGTCAACACTAAACTGTGACAAGCTACTGTGTCCCATCATGCAATGGAATTTCTAGTTTCTCAACAATTCCAAACAAACATAAACATCAGTATCTGTGGCATAATGTAAGAGATGAGCAAATGTCAAAAATCCGGCCCCACAGTTCCTATGCGAAATTCTTCTAAATGCTTCACATCTGCAAAATACACACTATTTACTGTATTATAAACACATCTCAAAGGCAAGCTATTTTCTGACATTATAGTAAGTTGATCATACACACTTTTATCATAATGTTACATCTCTATTGCTCTAAATGTAAAGCACTTTTGACTGTCTGTTCGGGGGCTGGTTCAAAATATGTACAATAAGCATGCAAGCAACTTTCAAAAATGGTGTGTCATGTAAAGATTTTGTGTGTAACGAGCTGAAAGAAGAATTTGTCCCAAAGATGTGAATGATGTAGCGCTATCCTTCTTGCATGCTAGCCCGGGAGTACCATGCATGCTGCTTTGCATGCTCCATTTCATTTGACTCTGCAAAGCAGCATGGTGACCATGGCCGATTTTCACCTGCTTTATGAATCCGATCACAGAACACGGCAGGACTTGCATGGTGCTCAATTTCATTTTACGTCACTTGGCGGGTATGGTATTGGTTCTGAGCTAGATGGACGCTGATGGACATTCGTAGCGCCCAATAAACGGCTCTGGACAATCGTAAATGATGCTTGCGATATGAGAAAAGCTATAGGTGGGTCTCTAGACTAAGTATCACTTGTGATTATTTAGTTTGCCAATAACCAAGCCAATTGCATGCAGGGCATGTTGGAATCACATCAGCTGATTCTGCCCCTATATTGAGCCTGGTGCATCATTCACGGCTGGACTATAGATTTTGATGTAGTCTGGTCTTTGATCATAGTCTGGCAAGTCAGGCTAAAATATTTGGCGTTTTGTATGAGGAGGCAGTGGATTGATGGGGAAGGTGTTGAGATAAAACTCATTCAGACAAAAACTTTTGTGTGAAACTGCCTGAATCTTGGAGGCTAATTGCTGGATTGGTACATGAAAGCTAAAATGTGAAGATAGAGGTGAGAAAATCAATGTCATGTGTCAGTGTCTTTTAGCATTTTTTTCAGCTGTCACTGTCTGGAGTGTGTGTGTGTGTGTGTGTGTGTGTGTGTGTGTGTGTGTGTGTGTGTGTGTGTGTGTGTGTGAGTGCTGTGTGTCAGACTGATTATAAATACACAACTTGAAATGACAAAAAGACATCATTGTTGACGTGTGAAAATCAATCTGAAATCAGTTCATTTTTAGCTTTAGCTTGTTTCTTTTATCTCTGTTTCACACTTTTGTATATGTTTGTGTGTGTGTGTGTGTGTGTGTGTGTGTGTGTGTGTGTGTGTGTGTGTGTGGGTGTATGTCAGTTTTAGTGTTGTTTTCCATGACCTTGAACTTAAACTGCTTTAGTGTGATCAGACCACTACAACAGAAAGGGACAAGGGCTTCTAGGTCAACACACACACACACACACACTCTTAGCCATGGAAACACATACACACATTATGTGTTATATTCTATCTTCTCATCTTCTCCATCATCTGTTGCCAACACTAAGGACAGAAAACTTTGCTAATGAATGTGTTTGATTCCTTCATCTTTGCTCATCAGTCCGCTGTTACATAATCATGACATATCCCAGCCTTATCTGCATGATTTCTCTCACTCTCCCTCCCTCTCCATACATAGTACACACACACACACACACACACACACGCCTCTCCCTTCCTTTCTCTCACTCCTGTTGTGTGCTGGCTGCATTGGCTCGTACCGGTGTGACAGACACTTGTTTCATTAGCACTAAAAGCCTCCTCGTCTGTGATCAATGCCTCTGATCATCATCGCTCATGCTGAGGAGCTAACGGCCGGATACTCATGGTCCCTGTGGTCGAGACGAATGGATGGACAGGGAGGGAGGAAGGGATGGGATGGGGGGATGGGATGGGATGGGATGGGAGGGAGGGAGAGGCTGGTGTGGATACTGGCTGTGATAATGGAGAAGTTTTTTGGGGGTGGGAGTTCAAGAAACTAACCAATCCCATACTGTATATGGATGCTCCCTGCATGCATTCAAGAGGATTGGATGGATAGAACTAGAGGAGGAGTGCCATTAGAGGGAGGGAGAGAAGGAGGGAGAGAAGCTTAAGGGTGTGGGTGGGGGGTGGTGGTAGGGGGCTGGTTTGAGAGTGTAGTTAGTCTGATGGAGGGGCGTTACTGGTGTTGATGCAACAGAGCTCTTTTCATTAGCCCTGCTATCGTAAACAACTTTGGAGAAGACATAAGGAGGAGTTCCCGGTCAAGCTCCTGAACACTTTGCCTCTATGAAATGACTGTCTCTGACTGAGAACCCCCTACTGTTTTTCTCCAACTCAATACAAACTGGAGACAGTGCAATAAGCAAAGACAATAAACAAAGCAAATAAACATCCAGAGAAACAGATAAATAACTATTCCTTTACCTTTAAAGGGCTCTGACTGAAGGCTCAGCTTTATGTCTGAGTTTGTGTGTGTGTGTGTGTGTGTGTGTGTATGTGTTTGTTTGTGTATGTGTGTGTGTGTGTGTGTGTGTGTGTGTGTGTGTGTGTGTGTGTATGTGTTTGTTTGTGTGTGTGTGTGTGTGTGTGTGTGTGTGTGTGTGTGTGAGTGAGAGAGAGAGAGAGAGAGAGAGAGAGAAGAGAGAGATAGAGAGATTGCATGACAGAACAAGAGACATAGCAAGCATGCTTATTGGCAAGGGAATGGCAGTGTTTATTGTGTTTGTTTATCTGTTGGGCAAAGTGCCTTGTATATCTACCAATCCCCTTGTCTTGCCACATCAACTTTTTGTTTCTTTTTCATTTTCTCGTGTGCTTGCAGTGCTGGACAGGAACAGTGACTGACTGAGGCCAGCTGAATGGCTGAAATTGGATTAGCATTTATATGGAACTCTTCTTCAAGCACCTATATAGCAGAGAGA
Organism: Sardinella longiceps; assembly: GCA_027497455.2. Taxonomy (NCBI): domain Eukaryota; kingdom Metazoa; phylum Chordata; class Actinopteri; order Clupeiformes; family Clupeidae; genus Sardinella; species Sardinella longiceps. Next base: position 2,235,192 of record JAODXP020000014.1, read on the forward strand.
CAGAATGAGAGAGCGAGCGAGAGAGTGAGAGAGAGAGAGAGAGAGAGAGAGAGAGAGAGAGAGAGAGAGAGAGAGAGTATTGGACTCTGGGATTTCCCTCTCATCTCTTTCCCCTTTTACTATTCTTTTCAGTTTCCCTCTCTCCTCTTCTCTCTCTGTCGCTCACACACTTTATTTCTCTCTCTCTCTTTTTGCTCCGTCCCTCAGCACTCCTTTTCTCTCATCTGTTCCCATTTCCACTCCTTTCTTGTCCCTTTTCTCCTTCTCCAACTCTTCTGGCTTCTCTTTTGCTTTCTTGTTTTTTTCCCCCTCATCTTTTTTCCTCTCCTCTACTTTCCCAGTCACTCGTCTATCCTCCTTTTCTTCCCTCCTTTCCTCGCTGCTTCTTCTCCATCTATAGTGCACCACTTCCTCTCTCCTTCTCTTTGCCTTCCTTTCCTCTCTCCTCCCCTCTTTTCTCCTCTCTTCTGTGCTCCCATCCCTTGCTCTCGGCACCCCCTGTGTGTCTCTGACTAAGATGTACATGAGTGAGAAGACCCCCCACCAGGAAATTGCCACCTCTGCTCTCCCGGCACATCATCACAGAGCCATAGGAGAGAAGGAGACACACATTCAGAGAGAGAGAGAGAAGAGAGAGAGAGAGAGCGTATGTGACAGGCATTGATTAATCTATGGCGTTACTGAGTCACCAAGTCAAGCAGCGGAGGAGAGAAAAAGAGAGAGGGGAAAGAGAGAAAGAAATAAAGAAAGAGAGCTGGCGGAAGGTGGGAGGGGAGCACTGCTGCTGGCACTGCAGGCTGAATGAAGGGGAGGAAGAGACAAAAAAAGCGGCACGGGTAGCAGGGGAAAAAAAAACATACAAATATTCCCAGTGACAGTGTTAAGATGCCAGCACAAAAACTTCATCCTTCCCTCATCCTGCCCGTTCTCCACTTCTGCACACTTTATTTCCTCTCCCCCACCCTTCTCTCTTTCTTTCTTCTCTGTCTCTCTCTCTCTCTGACGCTCTCAATCTCTTTCTCTTCCCCCTCTCTCTTCTCTGACTCTGTCACTCTCTCTGTGGCAGATCCCAGTGAGAGCAGAGTCGTGCCAGCAACTGCAGCTGTTCCCTCTTTCATAGTGTTACATTGGATATTTCCATGGGAACACTGCTCTACAGGTTGTTGACTTTAACTTGCACTGGTCCCTTTTGAAAAAAAAAAAAAAAAAAAAAAAAAACTACAGTAGCTGTGCAGTCCTGCACCTGCCGACCGACCGACCTAACTGAATCCAGCCTCTGAATTCAGCGAAAGCGGTGAGTGCTGGCTGGCATTGATAGGCCAGACAACAGGCACCAGGCACCGACTAGTCAATGAATAATGCAGTGCATTAGTGTGCACACTCCAATATTAGCAACCCCCCCCCCCCCCCCCCCGACAAAAAAAGCAGGTGGAACTGAATTGAGGATGGAGATTTACCATAACAGAAAAAATATATATGAGATGGGATGCAGACAGGAAAGCCGAGAGAGAAAGAGAGAGAGAGGAACGAGAGAAGGGAGTGGCAGAGTGAAAGAGAGAGTTCAGACAGAGGGATAGAGAGAGAGATGGAAGCAGAGAGAGAGAGAGAGAGAGAGAGAGAGAGAGAGAGGGGTGTGTGAAATGAGGTGAGGTATACTAGGCTAGCATACGGTGAGCATATGCACTCAGGAGACGCTTTGTGAAGGTATTTTGTTGCTCTCCGGGGCAACATACACCACCCTGTCCATTCCTGAAGAGCCATTATGCACCACCTGAGCTTTCATCGGCCATCAGCAGATACGGCAGCTTGGATGATTAGCTGGCGAACGGAGCAGCCAGCCTTTGGTCTCCCATTCTAATGGCAGCAGAGCCATCCGAAGAGGAAGGGAGACCCCTACTGGTCATATGTGGAAATGCTATGATTTGATTTAACACATTGGACGTAAGACTTGCGACAACTTGGTTGACGGTGTAGTTATAAAATGCACGCACACAAACACACACACACTGAAAGAAGAAGGTAATCGCTTCGACCTCTCTGTCCTACAAAGGATCATAACAGCTTCATTAATGCTATTTTATAGTCTCTGTCGACAAGATCAGGCATTAGAGAGCCACACCAGCGAAAGGTAGATGCCGCAGGAGAAGAAGGGATTGGAGATGACGTGAGTTTACAGATTTATCTGCCCCTGTAATCTATTGCTTCCTCAGCTCCAAGTGTTATCCTGGTCAATAAGCAGAGTGAGAGAAAGAGCGAG
>JAODXP020000015.1:0-92500 GCA_027497455.2 Sardinella longiceps
AGGCCGGACAGGCATGGCACAGAACAAAAGCTAATACTACCATCTACTGGAGGAAGTCCATAGTTTCTCTAATAGATTGAATAATGTAGTGAGGTTGCAGGGCCGGTTCTAGCCTTTTTGTTGCCCTATAGGCCAGATTTGAGTTTTGCCCCCCTTTTCTAAAAAATACAAGAGAAAAACTGAAGAAAAAAAGTAAGAAATGTATTGTGATGCGCCCCCTGATATTTGGTGCCCTAGGCAGCCGCCTCGTTTGTCTATGCCTAGAACCGGCCCTGGCCTGGTGTAGTTTCAGATCTGGTTAAGTGTGATAGGTGATACCTGAAACCAGCATGCAATTTAAAGTTCATCTGAAGCATTAAACTTACCAAAGCTTACCAGAGCAAACATTTCTATGTATGAGTTCAAATTAAAATGGCAGTTGTTTACTCAGTTCAAAGGAAAATACATGCAGATACCTTCATTGGTGTGCCTGAGCCTGAGGTAGAGCCTGTCCCATGTTGGGTGAGTGGCTATGATGAGCCCTAGGCCTAGGGTACAGTATGCCTGATTGGGAATGGACTGCAATGGCACTTTGCTACTTTTGTAGGACAAGATTATGACACCGACACAAACATGCATTGAATTTCAATTTGACCATATTCAATTACCAGTAAAGCAACAAGAATGAAAGCAATGACTTTATCTGAGCCTATCCATTCTGATTTATTGTTATCTGTATTTGTATGTGTCTTAAGGGCCGGCTGACATATCACTGTCCATATAAAAGTTGGTCACATGGATATAACACTTTCACCTGTGGCGTTTTCAAGACGACGTAACGTTACAAAACGTTTACTACGTCACCCATAGGGATGAATGGGAACTGTTACGTTACAAAACGTTACGACTGTTGAATTCGCCCCTGCTCTTTTGTAAACCAGTTTAACTAGTGTCTGGTCTTAGGATTCATTTAATTTAATTATTATTTTTTAACTTTTTCTTAAGAGGACTGATATGCAAGAGCTAAATTATACATTACACAATCCAAAATGGCCTTTAGCCTTTAGCCTACACCACAAAAACAAATGTGTGCAACATTTGCTTGCATTTTTGATACACCCATCACAGTCACACCACTGTCAGTACAATACCTCACAGACATATACACGCAAGATCTGATATCACCAAGTAATTAAGAGTCCTGGAACAATGTAGCCTAAACCTAACCCTAACCCATTGATCCAGGGCAACAAGTTTGACATTGATCCCGGACTCTTAATTACTTGGTGATATCAGATCTTCCATGTCTTTCCATGATTTCCCCCTGCCAGCTGACTTGTCACCCAGCTCCTCCTGTCACAACCATATCTGACTTTATAACTTGACTTTGATGTCATTATTGCCTGCTCTGTTCTGTACTCCATGTAGCCTATGCACATGAATGGGCAGGGCAGGGAGTTCCCAAGAACAGAGCCATATACCGCCAAACAGAAATGATTCCATTCATGGTTGACGGTGAACCTGACAGAACTGAAGTTGGTGAAGAGTAGTATAGTCACATTGTTCATTAAGCCATCACCACCCATTACACCTTCTAGTTATGGAGTGGTTGGTCAGGACGAGTGGATAGGGGTTTTTAAAGCCAAGGCCATTTCATAGGTGGCTTTTATTCAGAGGTCATTGCATTTAATTAATTGATTGTGATGGGTTTGTGACGATTACAAATAACTCAGCCAAATTGTCTTGAAAAATATATATATATTTATAGCTCTCATTTTTAGTTTCAAATAGTTGTATTTGAGGTGATTTCTTCAAAGAAATAGGATCCAGTGATCATCTTGGTGTAGTGTAATTACCTGTGTATTGGGCCTATTGTGCCTCTGATAGCTTGGCAACATAGAGAATGATCCACACAAGATAGTTTCAGTTTTTAATTTTTATTATAGCACAAGTTACCATGGAAATGGTAGAAACCGTAAAATAACACCAAAAGGAAACAAAATGGCACTAGGCTACCAATGTAACGCTACATAAACATAACACTTTACTCTTAATGAAATGGAGACAGTATACATTATACACTGAAGTATATACATCCTTGATAAATAAACCAATACTGCTTAGATATTTTTAATCTCTGACAGTCAGTGCACAAGAGGGAGTGCGAGGGAGTTAGCAGCTTATGCTAACTCAGAGAAGAGCACTGACAAACAGCAGGCACTGATCAACCAGGTGTGGAGCCGATAACATGAGTGAATCCCAATGCCCCCGGTAAGACCCTTAGCCCTGAACCCCAAAACACCAACCTGTCAGGCAGGGTTCAGGGCTTAGGGTGGGTGTGGGACATCTGGATTAAGCCGTTGCTGGATTAGAGAAGTCATGGGCTGCCACGGGAGAGTGCAGGATGGGGGGTGGGGGCTTCTGAGTGTCCCTGCAGGACCAGGTAGGCACATGATGGGACTAGACTTGGATTGTTCTATCGACTACAATCTAACATCTGACAACTACTCCATTGCTATTTAACAAAAAGGCCTCTGTAATGGGGTCGACTTGCCTAGACAACCACGAACCTGACCACGGTCCACGGTTGTTACCCTGAACCTGAACACGTTACACACCAGCCACTCCTTTCCATACAAAAAAACGTTCAGTCGCTTGCACAGACGACTCACTGCCATAAAAATGTAAAAAATACACATTCAGCCAGTACATATCATAGCACACAATGAAAGGTAACCTCTCTTCAATAGCAAATAGGACCTTTTTGGTAAGACTCCACTTTCTGTCAGACCTGCTGATTTTAATTTTTAATAGTTTTGACATATAGATGCTTCTATGAGGGAAAGAAGAAAAGGTTGGTTAAGCACTGATAAAGCTGTTTGTGAGAGATGTGCAGAGGAACAAAGAGAGAGAGGGGAAAAAAGGCCTCGTCCTCTCGTCCTCCAGTGGCCAGTTGGGAGAAAACTGAAGGACAGTCCAAAGGGAAGGCAGCAGGAAACCCTCCAATGATTGACATTTGCAACCAGCCAATGCAGAGCCATTTCTCCTGCTGACCCCCTCCCACTGTAAAAGCTATCAACCAATCCCAGAGAAGTGTGAGAGGAGAGACATACTCCCATAGCTACGCCATGCCTGTCCCCCCCACCCATAAGCAGCTCATCTCCGCCCCCGTCCTTTGCAGAGGGATTCCGGAACAGCTACTGCCTCTTCAGTGAGGAGACCTTCTTCTTCCGGGCCGCCAGCATCTCATAGAATGGATCCCTGCTGATGGCCGCTCTGGAATTCACACACAACAAACACCACGACAAGTTAGAGACACAGGCACAAACAAACGCACACAAACACAGACACACAAACACACACACACACACACGCTTACTTGATGCTGTTCATCCACTCGTCTTTCTCTTCGGTTGTCGGAGCGGATATGCGGTAGAAGGTGTGGTTACCCTCGACAACCCGCCCATCGGCCTCAGTCTTGCATGCCTTGATCACCTGATCCTTGTTGTCTGGGATGAACAGCTCAAAGCAGTTCTGCAACGCAAACACACATTCACATTTCCTCATGTGGTCAAATTAGAATAATATCAACTGAGTATTTCTGTAGAACTATCTAACACCGCGTCCTAACTGCAAGCGACTGTCACGTTGTCATGTAGCGTGACTGATGACTGTCCACATACAGTAGACCTAGGTTAAATATGCCGTTCTATTTGGTTAGACTCCATTCAATCTAGCCGAGCAACGCAACTAAAATAGATACGGACCAAGCGACTAAAATGTTTTTAAAATGTTGTGCACCAAAGCGGCTTCACGTTGCATTCAGTAAGGACAGTCAAATAGAAGACAAGTTGATCAAACAGATTTTGTTGCACACATTCGGTCCTGCCGCTAGCAGTTAGGACAGGGTGTAATGTAGATACATTACAAGACTGAATAAATAGTACGAAAAACTACATCTTGTGAGAATACGGATTGAGGATGGAGGATGAGGAAGTTGGGTGTGTATGGGTGAATTAGTTGGTATGCACATTACCGGCTTTTTATCCTCCACCTCCCGGATACTGAGATTCTCCAAGGGGATGATTCCTCTGGGCTCTTTATCCTAAGGAAGAACAGCAACCCTTAACACCAGACAAGTAGTTCGTTCACTCACTCACTCACTCACTCACTCACTCACCATCAAGACAAACAAACTCAAAACAACTCTAACTTACAGTCGTGTACTCAAAGTAGTACAAGCAATTGTCGGTGAGGATGAACCACCTCCTTTTCCATGTCTTCACTCGTCCACCTGTGGGAGAAGAGGGACAGGTGTGAGGGGATGTGGCATGGAGCAAAGAGGGCCACGGACCGGCAGCACATGGCAGAGCCCCAGCGCCTGTGCGCGCACACACACACACCCACGCACACACACACACAGCAGAGCAGGCAGACAGACAGATGAGGGACCCATACTAGACTCCGAGTGTCTCCACAGACCAGTCCAGAGCACTAGGACATTCCGCAGGGCAACTCCAGAAAAATGACCCCCAGCAGCAAGAAAAAGCCAGCAAGCATCTACTGTACATGTTTACCAAACCCGCTACTACTACTTGTACCTGCTACTACTAAACCTGATGGTCAGAATTCTACTCACTGTGCACAATGGTAACAATCATATGCCTACAAAATATATCTACATCTTAACATTACAATATAAATATCCATTCTCAAAAAGGAATTTAACCAGCAGTTAAATTATTTTTGAATTACAAAAAATGTTTAAGAGAGGTACCTTCTTAAAAAGCTCTGAAACAGACACAGTTTGCTTGCTTGCAAGTTTCAAACCCAAACCTCCACAAAACTCACAGAAAATATCACTCAGCAGCACCTGCATAAGAAGCTGTATGGATCCTTTAAATCCAAGGCATAATCCTGACCTCAGCCTGAGCCTCTTTAACAAGATCACAGACGTTGCAAACTCTGGATCACATAGGAGAATATCTACTCAATGTCTGGCCAAAGGCATAATATAGTACTTCAGCTTGAGTGCATTACGCATTCATTTGTTCTTCCAACATTGCAAAGTCCAAGGGGTTTGTGAGAAGGCATTAACTGTGGCTACAGTAAATCATGGCAATGTCAAAGCTTACAGGAAGTAAACATCTCCTTTTTAACTCTCATCAAGTTCTCCAAGTAAACGTCATCACAATAAACCCTGGTTTTGCTCGCAGAATTCCATGAACATCCACCCAACGTCCACCCAACCATTCTCCTAAAACAGTGAGAGTTATGGCAGACAGACAGACAGACATACAGACAGACACGCTCAACAGGCAGCAGCACACGGAATCACAAGACCTGAGCTGATTGCTTTGGTGTGACAATGAAAGCTGATTGATTGGTAGACCAGGCTAGGCTCGGAGATTAATGATCACAGAAAGAAGCATCCCTTCCAAAGATCTCCTGGTGAAAGGACATCCATACAGACACGTGGCCAGACAGACAAGACGCTCTGGAGATGTTTGGACAGGGGCTGAGGGAGGGCGGGGCGGGGAGGGGAGGGCTGCGCTGCTAGAAGTTACTGATCACAGAAGATGGGGTCAAATCACCTTTAGACTATGGTGGGTAGTGAGGGGTGGAGGGTTTAGGGGGTTGGTGTAAACTGTAAACCAAGACAGGTGAGAATGGACATTTCCTGACAAAATCACCTGCTCTGTCCATTCTAACTCCCCAGTTGTTTTGTCAATGGAGTATCTTTCCCAGCGCCTGGGTTACTAAATCAGGGTCATGGTACAAGCACAGGCAACATTCCCAATCACCTCAGAGATACATGCTCCCCAAACACCCTTTATGAACAATCCAGCACCCCAACCTCATTTCAGCATGGAGAGAAGCAGCCTGATTGGATGCAAAGTTGACTTTCAGCCAATAGAATCTCAGACTCCTTTTCTTGACCTCGTCACCAATGGACATCATGATGAATTGAAGGAAAAACATTCCTCTGTTTTGAGTGTTTGGTGCCAGGGCTTACTCAGCAAAACGGGAAAACGATCTCCGTCACAGATGCCAAATTATAAAGCAACATGTTGCCAATTCTTTGATTTTAGAGTTAGTTTAAGTCAGCATAATTTTTATGTTTGAGGATTTTTGGAAATGATCAAATATGATGATTAAGTTACTCTAGATAACAACAATTGGATGGTATCACCATAGTCCCAACTCTGATATGGCCTATGATCTCAGAAAGGTTTGGAGGCCAAATTATTTGAGGATGTGATAGAGTTTCACGCCAGCTCCGCTCACAGCCATGTTGTCTTGGAATTTTCCTATTAGGCATTCTCCTCGCTTGGATATGCTGCTCACATTTCTGAAAGGTTAATGGAAACCTGCTGGTCAGTTGTGTCAACATGCCGTGTGGAACAATCACAGGGTCACATGACTAGGAGTGGCGGAGCTGCCAGTAAAGGCCTGCGGGGACGGTCAGGAGCCCTGGCATTGGTCAGGCAGGCTGAGGGCTGAGAGGAACAATGCAGCAGTGGACAGAATGAGACCAGGAAAACACCACAGCAAAAAAACAGACCAATCGAAACCAAGCCCCCGCCACCACCTGCTGAGTACACAGAGAGCGACAGATAGAGAGAAAGAGCGAGAGAGAGAGAGAGAGAGAGAGAGAGAGAGAGAGAGAGAACAAGAGAGAGAGGACACGCAGACAAAACCACCTGCTTTATGAGACCAAATGAATAATAGAAAAATAAAAAGATCAAAACAAACCCAATGACAAAACAGAAAAACAAGAACAATGGCAGATGCCCTCGCCACTCTTTGGCAGAGAGAGAGAGAGGGAGGGAGGGAGCCTCAGAAACAGAAGATCGAGAGAAGAGAAAACAAAAAGCGTGGCGGGCCAGCGAGAGGCTCAGTTGGGTGAACAGGTGTACATACCTCCTGGAGAAAGATAACAGCCAAAAATCATGGGGAACAAACAAACGAGGGGGAAAAGAAAGAAACATTTTGAATTAAAAACAATTTCAAAGGAAAGGGGAAGGAAATCACATCACCGTGCTCTGCTCCGTTGATTCCAAGGGAACTCTTCATGCCAAGGGTGATTAAAATCATATCATTCAATCATAATAATTAATAAAAACATAATCAATGATTCTTAATTACGTATGTACATTCCTTATTGAGGTCATTTGTGGTCTTTAGGGGGCACTGTGGGCCCAGAGAGAAGTGGTCATTGCCATGGACAAAGAGACGTCTGTCCATTAGTTGTCTTTGTTTCTAGGTCAGTGTGGATGTGGCCATATCAGTCCGTCAGTGACTAGGAGGTTTTCTGGTTGTGTGCGTGTGGTTATGAATGTGTGTGTGTGTGTGTGTACATGGAGTTGGGCTGGGAGGTGGACGTGTGGGGGTGTGTGTGGGTGTTAATGTGTGCTTATATGATCGCCTACATTTCAGTTATTCATCCCTCTCCACATGCCCATCTGCTCACAAGGAACATGTATTATTGATGAGACGACAGGCAAACAGGGGAACCATGAGATTCCTCTGCACACACACACACACACACACACACACACACACACACACAGATGGTGGGGAAGGTGGGTGGCTCATTAACATGTACAGCCTTCATATTAAAACCTCCTACACTATGTGTGCGTGTGTGTCTTGGTGCGTGTGTGTGTATGTGGGTGTGTGGTTGAGAGAGAGAGAGAGCATGTTTGTGGCCTGTGTATACTGACCCAGTTTGAGTAGCCAGCCTTCACGGTCCGGATTGAAGAAAGTGTGTGTGAGGTCATTCCCATCATCCTCTGGGATTTTAAAGGGTTCGTTCTTGATGCTCTCGTAGAGATTCTGGATAAGACAAGGGGGGATTGCTCAATACCATCCATATTCATATAGTACATGCCCTTTAAAAACCACTCTGTGTCACAAAATGGCAGATTATAATAAAGACTAATAACATTCTGTTAAGATAGGCCTAATAGAACTACAGTATGTGCATGTGTGTGGAGTGGAACTGTGTGTAGCAAAGGTGAGTGAGTGAGTGAGTGTGTTTGTGTGTGGAGTGGAACTGTGTGTAGCAAAGGTGAGTGAGTGTGTGTGTGTGTGTGTGTGTGTGTGTGTGTGTGTGTGTGTGTGTGTGTGTGTGGAGTGGAACTGTGTGTAGCAAAGGTAAGTGAGTGAGTGAGTGAGTGAGTGAGTGAGTGAGTGAGTGAGTGAGTGAGAGAGAGAGAGAGACTGACTCGGAGCAGATCTTCAGGAAGGTCTCCTCCGTCGTTGATGCCTCTGTTCATGGAGATGAACCTCTCTACTGTGGGCTTGTCTTTGACATTGGGGTTGTGGAGGCTGGTGTTCAGCATGATGATGGCAAACGACAGGATGTAGCAGGTGTCTAAAACACACACACACACACACACACACACACACACACACACACACACACACACACACACACACGCACAAACACAAAATAAACACAAACATTGAATTTGTAAATGTAACACACATACAGTATACTACTGTATATTGTATGCTACTGGTGTGAGTGTGTGTGTGTGTGTGTGTGTGTGTGTGTGTGTGTGTGTGTGTGTGTGTGTGTGTGTATGTGATGGATGTTACCTGTGCTCTGGAAGACACCAGGGTTACACTGACAGTAGCGCTGTGCGAATGCCTCCATCATACGGTCTATCTTCTGAGCCTCGCCTGGAAGCCTAAAGCTCCACAGGAATTGCCTACGCACACGCACGCGCACGCACACACACACACACACACACACACACACACACACACACACACACACACACACACACACACAAAAATTGTATTGTGTCAATGTTTAAACAGCTAGTTTTCTTTTAAAACTGCATTTTCATGTGTTAAGGGCACAGTTTGGTGTATTTTCAAACATTAATGTGTGTGTGTGTATGTGTGTGAGTGTATTCATATGTTACCTGAGTGCCTGCACCAGGTTGAGATCGGTGAATTCATGCAGTTCTACAAATGCGTGTAAGACCTGAATGTTGAAGTCATCTCTGCAACACAAACACCCACACAAACATCACATTGAGAAGAAAAGAAGAAGAAGAAAAAAAAAACAGAAGAGATTTCTGAGCAACTCCTCCCCAGGAGGATTGTGGGATACTACACCAAAGCTCTCTTACAGGAAGACCCACCCTCATTTCCTGCTGCTTCTACCTCACACACTCACTCGTGGAAGGAGATACTCATCAAGCTCCGCTATAAGCCCAGGTTTCTCAAACACACACACACACACACACAAACACACACACACAAACAGATCAGCACATGCACACACAAGCGAGTAGAGCCCCAGGCAAAGAACACTCACGGCTGAGTCAATAGGGTGTTGGCTCCATAGCTCCACAACTAACAGAACAAAAACACACAAAGACACACACACACACACACACACACACACACACACTCTGTCTCTCTCTCACCTCTCAGGCTCTAATTCCCCCTAATGGGAATGCATTTCTACTAATGGGAACAAGCAAACCTTCAAACAGTAACATTCTGTGTTGCTTCCTTCACCTTCACCCTTTAGTCTCACTCACACACACACACACACACACACACACACACACACACACACACACACACACACACACACACACACACACACACACACTTGAGGAAGCTGGGGCTAAGACAGCTGCGATGTGTGAGCCAACATTCCACAGATATTAAATGTTGAATTAGATTATTGAGATAAAGAGGGAAGTAAAGACAGATGGGAGGCAGGGAAACCCGATCACTTTCTTTGAACAGAAACCTAATCCCCCTTTTCCTTTCTGTCACAAGAAACACAAGCTCACTTTCAACACCAAAACAGTGGGAGGCAACACAAAAGACAGAGCAGCAGGACCACAAGAAACACAACGCGGAGAAATACAGAAAGCCTTTTACTCACACACACACACACACACACACACACACACGCACACGCACACGCACACAGCCAACAGCCTACAGATGCAGCTTGTGAAACCATCATTAAAATTCCGTTTCCACCTCAAGCTTCAGCACAGTGCCAGTTCACACTTAAGGTGTGAAAACAAAACGCAACCCAACACACTGTCCTTTCAAGCTGTCCATCACTGGCTGAAAAAAATGGCCTGGTGGGAAATTGTGTCAAAACAGTGAACACATGTGCATGAGTCTACGCTGATGCTACCTGATCCAGCTTTGCCCCACACTCCAGCTGTGCTCCACTGAAACATACTGCAGTGATTTTGCACTGATATACACTGAGAGCGACGTGGTGTGTGTTCACTGACCTCTCTCCGAGGTAGTCCCCTATGGCGGTCTTATTAAGGCCCTCCCCTTTGTAGAGAAACTGGGCGATGTCATCACTGGTATTCTTCAGGAGCTCATTCTCAATCAGAAACTGGATGCCCTGCAAACACACACACACACACACACACACACACACACAGAAAAAAAGACACATGATCAGCATCTAGCCCTTTGAGATTTTGTGATGATGAAAAGGGCACGATAAATAAAATGTAGTAATTATTATTCACATAATCAGTGATGACCTTGTGGCCTTTGTCCAACATCTAACCTATCTCCAGTAATACTGAACACATTTCTCCCCGATCAGCATAGTTTATGGAGAAAACTACAGCAGCACACTCATGCCTCTACTGTAGGCCTACTGACCTTCTTGGGGTCCATGTTGAACTTCTTGCGGCCCATGGCCACCTGCTTGTTCCTCTGCATGTTCTTCCTGAGGGACAATACATGAGCGGATCAGATAACGACTCCCACTATCAGTGCCATCTGACATTACAGTATGGTTACATGGAAACAATACAGTACATTTTAAGCCTGACCATAAAATAAAAAAAATATGTGTAGTCCTGCAGAACTAAATTTTGTGAAATCAGGATTGATAACCTGAAGAATTTTGTTATAATATCAATTTTGATTTTACTAAACTTAACTGGACAACATAGCTTTTTTTTATTTTGAAAACAGATTGTTTGTACGGTACATGCCACCAGTGCTCTGACTCCACTAGGAGTTTATCATCATTACCAGAAGAAGATGTGTCATCTCATCTTGCAATTATATTTAGTTGTTGGCATTGAATGTATACTGGAATATTCTCTATCTATTCTGACAACCAAAAGCAAAACTGAAAGAACATTAAATCTGCCAGTGGTCAGAGCAGCTGTGTAAAGTTCCATCAGACTGTATAAAACAGGTGCCAGTGGCAGAGCGGTTGCGTAGTGTTACATCAGAATATATTGAACAGTTGACAGTGGCCAGAGCAGCTGTGTGGTGTTTGATCAGAATATTGAACAGTTGACAGTGGCCAGAGCAGCTGTGTGGTGCTTCATGATCATCTATGGAGGAGAAAAACAGAAGACTCTGCAGGGGCAGCTCAGCTTAGCTCACCTCTCCTCCGTGGAGCCCAGGTTCTCAATCTCACTGTTCACCTCCGCTATCTCATCCTGCAGCCTCTACAAGGGGGAGGTAAGGGGACATTAGGTAAACACACACAAGAAGTAAAGGGTTCTAAAAGCAAACATCACCAAAGCGCTTGAGTGCCACCATTGATTGGTACTTAGGGAAACATAACCTCCAAATGGTTTAATTGAACAATAACATTTAAAAATGTTTGCAGAACTTTTTACTACTTATAGAGATGGCTTCCTTTCAAAAATCGTCTACAAAGAGAAGGTGTATGCCTATCCATAATAATGAGGCCATGATCTCTGCAATAAAATCATAGAAAATGTACTGTACGTGTGTGTGTGTGTGTGTGTGTGTGTGTGTGTTTGGCAATGAGTGAGAGAGATTGAGAGAGGAAGAGATTTCTATCTGTAAATCCCGTGTCCTCTCTCAGGCAATAAGTATTCCCATGCAGGCCTGACACTGACACTAACTGCCCAAATGTGAATGGATTCCCCAGAATGCACCTCTGGCCCAGCTGTAACAGCATTAGCAGTGGAGAGGGGAGACCACCTCCGGGAGGGGCGCTCAGACAGCCTGATTACATTAGCCTCCAGTCTGTGTGGAGTCAGGATGGTATCACACACACACACACACACACACACACACACATGCACACACACGCCATGCACCTTTGCACTCATGCTTTTACCTTATCTTTTACAGTGATCAAAAAGACCCTTCATTGTTAAGGCTCATCTGTCTGGTATGAGCAGCAGACTGTCCAAAACCAAACTCTCTGATTCCCAGCCAGAGGTGGTTATGCATTTTCCTTACAATGAAGGCAAACTTCCATCCAAAATAAGATAAGATAGATACTTTATTATTTCATATGAAAAAGATGACTTGAAATTAAAATGTCTGTCTGGCCGAAGACTTGCAAAAAGAATTGACTACACTCCCAGTTTCCCAAAGGGCACATCATTTTAGCACATCTCAGATCTGTTCATTCCACCCAAATGGTCTGCCAAACCTTAGCTGTCCCCGTGTGTTTTGTCTAGTAGTATCTTCAGTTCAAGCTGTGGACTTCTAATAATGCCAGGCCAACAACAGAGGCCTAATCTGCACACACGGTGTCGCCATAGCGACTACACATTTCACAACACACGGTTGTGAAAACCCAAAACTATTCCCGCTGACTGTGGTTCCGCTCGTATTTTATCTGCTTTACTTCTGCCGTGTAGGACAACAAATCAGTCCTCCACTTTGCAAGCTAAACAAAAGACCTTATCGTGATGGCCACAAAACCCCAGGAGATAAGCCGTCCATTTTGGGCCCTGGCTGGCTGGCCTAAAGAGGGAGAGGGAGAGAGAGAGAGAGAGGGAGAGGGAGAGAGAGTCCTCTCCACTGCTCCCTGGCAGAGGAGTGGAGTGGAGTGGCTGGATCTCCAGAGAGAGGCCTGCCTCCTCTCCCTTCCTGTCCCTTCCCTCTCATTGTGGTGGCCGGGGCGCTCGGGCCCGCGGGGGGAAAGCAAACATCTGCGTCTCCCAAAGCCTCCACCATCTCTGCAATCACAACACATTCCTGGCATGTTTGTCTGAGCAAACAAAAGGCAGAAGGCAGAAGGCAGGCCTCGCGCAGGCAGGAAGACCTTGACATGCAGAGGTATGTGCTTGCGGAGTTGTTTGCTGAGGGCTGGAGGGGTGGGCAGAAGGATTTCAGGAAAAGTGTGAGTGTGTGTGCGTGTCTTGAAGCACAACTGAGACACATCTTCCGGGGTTGTCTGAGACACTCAAACACTGTAGTTATAAACAAATTTGTCCCTGTGGCTGAGAACAACAGTCTAATTAGGAAAACAAGAAGAAATGAAGAAAGAAACCCAGGGAAAATCCAAGAAAAAAATACCTTCATCTTAACAGGGAAACCGCTAATGCCATTATTCTTATTCATAACCTCAATCTATGATAAAATGCAGAAGTACCTCACACCACTGTGATGAATTGGCTATGTCATGGAAATACCAAGCTCACAAGCACACACATACACACATGAACACACATACACCCCCTCAAACACAAACATTCCACATTTGTGGGCCTTTACGATCAGCTCTCTAAGGCATGAGCCCATTTACTGTTAAGACTGTTGAGATTCCTGCCAGACAGACAGCTGTGGCAATCGTGAGGTCAGCACTCGTGAGTGGGCAGAGCAAACGTCACGCTCCGCCCACTCATGACCTCACCCTGGCTGGCAGGACCCATGGTTGTCATAGTACTCCACACCAGGAGATAACAGACGCACGTTGGGTAATACAACCTGTGGGTGTGGCAGGTCTACTTCTCTTTCCCCCCCCCCCCCTCTCTCTCTCTCTGAGAAATGTTTGTTTTTCAAATACATTGCATAATAGAATTTCTTTTTTTAAATCTCTTTAGTGTGAGCACTTTGTTGGGTGTGTGTGAACGGCACATCGGGCTTGTGTGTGTGTGTGTTTACCTTTATATCTTCCATCAACTCGTGTTTGCGCCGGCGGATGTTCTCCAGCTCCTGCTGCTCCTCGGGAGTGAGATCATCCGGCACTGAGAGAAAAGGAGAGAGAGAGAGAGAGAGAAAGAAAGATGTGAATTATGTTTGAAATAAGGGTACCACTTTATAAACCATATCACTTTATAATAACCGTCCTCTATAAATGGTTATTAAATAGCTTATTAACTTCAATAAGAAGTTAATTTGAAAGTTAGTGGTTTCATTCAGTAAGATGATTTAATTTCATCAAGTTTTTCCTTTTTATCATTTAGCCATAACAAACTATAAACTAACTGTTAACTTACTAACTAATGAACTATGTTGTAAAATTCCTGTTAATTACTGTTACCTAACTGTTAACTGTTACTGATGTTATTGAACTCATGTTAACGTTCCTAATGTTATGCTATGTCATATGAGCATTCTGGCCAGTGCTAAGCAGGGGCCTACAGTATCTGGCAGATGAGTGGTGCAGGTGTAGCATCTAAGATAGTGAGCCGAGTAAGAGGTGGTGGCATGGCTCCACTTTCCCCTGTTTACCTCCACGCTTCCTATTTATAGAGGCCCAGAGAAGACAAGGCAGTGGGGAGGAGACTAAAGCCAGCCAACACACAAAGACTCTATCTAAAGACTGTCCTCTGCTCTACTCTCTCACCCCACAGCGCCCTGCGCTGCACCAGTGTGTGTGTGTGTGTGTGTGTGTGTGTGTGTGTGTGTGTGTGTAGGTGTGTGAGCGAGAGTGTGTGGTGTGCCAGTGTTGTGCTTGTCTTTTCTGAATCAGCAGAGCAGCCGTAGTTGGTAGATAGGGCAGAATGTGGGGATTTCCTGAGAAATGAAAATACTCCGTTTGTCTCACCAGAGAGAGAGGGAGAGAGAGAGAGAGAAAGAAGCTGTGCACCACAGGACAGCACCGTTTCAGCAGAACCACTGCTGCCATTTAGGTCTTCCTTTGCAAATGCACACAAACACTGAGGAACACAAACTCTACTATTAATTTGCTCTCACCAACACATAACACTCTCGTCACCTATTAGGCATGAGATGAAATAACCTCACCCCTCAAATCTTAGGTAGGTCTAGCGCAATGTATCAATATTAGCCCAGTGTAACCATAAAGGACAACGGTTTCTTGAGCATGCACAAAGGCTACTAAATGTGCACCTAAAATCAATTCTACACAGCTGTAAAAAAAAAAAAAGCTAATGCATAAATAATTGTACTTTGCATAAGTTCCCAAACTGCATACATCGTCCAAAGAACATTTCTGGAGCTTGCGTGCATGAATTTAGATGGAAAGTTGGTTTGCAGCCTTCTGATTGTTATCAGCTTCCAGAGGCTTAGTGTGTTTGTGTGTATATGAGTGTGTGTGTGCGTGTGTGTGAGAGAGAGTTAGAGTGTGTGCTCATGTGTGTGTGTTGGCTCCAAAGCTTTTGAAGGAGAAACAGAGACCCTTCACTGAAGCTCTTCAATACAGAGAACCCCCCTCCCCACCTCGACCCTCTTCCCTCTGATCTGCCTCTTTCTCATAATAATCTGATGCTTAGGATCACTGCAAGCTCAAACACCTCCCACAACCTCTTGTCTCACACTGTGGACAGACACACACACACACACACACACAGCTTTATTCTGTCGTTCACGCCAAAAACACCCCCTCACCGCAATCTTGGGCCGTCTAGTTCTCTCGTTGCCTTTCTTTTCCGCACTCACACTCACACACACACACTCACACACACTAAAAGTGGGTGTTCTGCTGAATGCAGCATTGACAGGCAGGCTCTCCAAGTGCACAGAGTGCAGTGTCTTTCACAGGGCAGGCCTTAGTACTGATCTTGCTCTTATCCTGGGCCATCCACCAGACTCCGCACATTAACTCGACTGGGACCACCATGATTGTGGCTCCACTCCCCCACGTCTGTCTCTGCCTCCAACCCCTCCCTGGTCCTCCATCTGAGCTTGGCCCAAACGCTGGCCTCCTTCTCCTGACAGAACCGGCTCCAACACCAGACTGTTCCCAGGCACTCTCCTCACCCTCAGTGAGCACACCTTCCCCTGGGCAATGCAAATGTACACACTGGCACTGGTGGAGAGGGGCATTGGCCTGTATTTGCCTTTCAGGCAGAGTAACTGACGTGATGCAACCTAGATGACCAAGTGCTGACTGCACTTCTTCAAGCCACCCTAGCTTTAAGGACATTCACAAACCAGAATTGCAATGTGTATGCCCTTCTATTGACCGCAAAATATGAATACTGTATACACTTTTTGTCTTTTTCTCACACACACAAACACACACACACACGCGCACACACACACACACACGCACACACACAGCTATTGTTTAAGCTCACACTGGCAGTTAATCAACACCCAGACTCCAGTAAACACTCTAAGCTAACAAACACTTTGAGTCAAGCCAAACCACAGCTGGCCTTTCACACAGACACACAGGCAGAGCTATAGGAATCCAGTGTCTTCTCTGCGGACTTGCGGTCCCATTCTGAACCATCTCTAAAACACCGTTCCACAGAGACATGACATGACACATGATGTCCCATCTCCGAATGACCACATGGAGTCAGTTATGGTTTTCGGAACTCCACACGTGACCTTTACCCCCGACCCTATCTGATGACCTTTTACTGAACCCTGTCCACAACGCTCTCAATTCAATTCATCACACAGGCACCGAGACAAATGTCATTTCGACTCAGTTTTACAAACTTGTCCTTTTGACTCTCATCCAAAAACAAACACACACTTGCACAAAGTAACACACATTCACAATCTCTACCAACATAAGGGACAGACACCCTCACTCAAGTTACCACCATTTCTTCCAGACACTTTCATTTTGCAAACAGATCTCACACATGTACAATTACCTGTATCAAAAATGTAGTCTGACCTGAAAATGTGATCCTTACGATAATTATCCTTCTTGCTCTTCACCTCTATCTCTTTCCTTCCTTCTCTTTCCTCTACGTTCAAGAGTGACCATTAAGGGTCGGGACACACATGGTTGAGACTGAGAAAGTCGGGTAAGGACGAAAGGTCCAGAAAAGAGATCCAGAGGCAGACAGAATCACTCGGGAACCGGGGTCTGCACCAAACCCTGCTACAGTCCAATCTGTCTAGTCTGGTGTTTTCTCTCATTCCATCCCACACATGCTTTCCCTCCTCCCTCCCTCCCTCTCTCTCTCTCTTGCTCCCTCCTTCCATCAATCCATCCCTCCTTCCCTCCATCCAGCTCCTTCTCCTTCCTTCCATCCGAATCTTTCACAAGCACCACCCAGTGGTCAGCCCGACTTCCTCCGCTGTTATTGACACACACACACACACACACACACACACACACACACACACACACACACCACTTCTCATAATCTAGCAACAGACTTCCTAGCTTGCGCCAATGTTTTTGCAAAGGAAAATGATGCAAGAGAGAATAAATAGAATTTTTGATGAGCTGACTTGCAAGGGACGAGGCTCAGTATCTCAGCTCAGCCTACTCCATCCTACTCAGGAACTGCCCACATAAGAGTAGGCTGCAGCATGTGTGCATTATATAAGAAAATATGCACAAACTGTAAACCCTAAAGTTACTTTGTTACCAAGCCTCTAGCAGAGACATAATACACTCCTCAAGCTTACATCACTTGCATGCAACTATTGTTCACCCTGCATAAGACTAGCCAATTAATGAGTAATGCCAGGTGAAGTCACTGACTCAATCGGTTGGCACGTCGCATTGTCAAGTAGACTAACGTTAACTGCCAAGAGCAGGTCTAACGTAGGCTACCTTTCCAAATGGACAAAGGAAATGTAAATAAATCTCACAACAGTCACAACCTGTTAAAGTCTCTGCAAATTGAAATTCAGACATCCAGCCCTCTCTGGTCCAAATGATTCTTTCTCAGTTTTCTTGCTCTCTGGCATAGTGGAAAATAACGTTAACGTTAATTTTGTTCAAGTAGCTCTCGGAGGGAGCCTTCTGGCCTTGAACGTCTCAAATTTAAACCCCAAATTTAAAATAGCGTTAGTGTAGCCTAGAAATTATAAGAGGAGCCAGCAGACAAGCATTATGTTTAACCATAATGGAGACAGCACAGGAATCTGGTGAATCGGGACAATGCCGCCAGAGACATTAGTCCTAAAAGTGCTAAAAGCAGGACCATTATGGCTCGATGGAGAGATGTTCAATAGTCAATCTGGACCTCATTTACTAGGGTGCTAGTTACAGCCTGAGCCTACATAAAGTCTAAAAAATTAAGTCAGTGCAAAGTAGGCTAAATGAATGACAGACAAATCTAACGTTAACTATAGGATGACATTAGGCTTAACGTTAATTACATCGACATGTCTCCCATAGCCTACCTAACCCATGGTCGTCATCTAGAAACAGTGGGTTCATGTGGTAAGTTAAAAGTCCGTATTTCCCAGCGGCCTAAAGTTAACGTTACGTCAAAGCAGACATCACTGGTTACTTTGTTGCAACAACAAAATTTGCGACGGAAGTTACTTCCGACTGTATCGAATGTTGATACAAACAAGTTGGCTACAAATCCAACGAGGAGAAAAAGTTGATATTCATAGACTTATGACTTACCAACTCCGTCTTCTGACTTTAGCACCATTTTCTACTCCGGTAGACTACTTTTCAGCCCGTCCTGACAACTAACTCTTAGAATTTAAAGGTTAGGACACAGAAACGAAACAAAATAAACAATGGTTATGCTGATAATATGTAGCTTAATCTGTTTACAATCTAATCTTCACACGAAAAAAACACCGTTTAGCAGAATAGCTCAAGCTAAGCTACACACCACCGGATGAACCTCGAAAGGAAACAGGCATGGGGAGTGGTTCTGAGTAGCCCAACTACACGCACCAATCCTGTTCGAGTTGTGCCCACGGCTGCGGGGTGTTCACCGAATGACGTCCTCGTTCAATGTAACGTTAGGATACGTGAGCTATAATTCCGTGAGTTGGGTGACCAGGGATCAGTTTCACCACAGGGATCCACACCCTGGTTACACCCGGGCGGTTTTTGCAAATCTTCTGTGGGATAATCCTTTGGGTCCTAACACAGCACTGGCTAAAATGTAGATATTTCATGAAAATACCAAAACTATTTCTATACTTCCACAGAGTAAGAAAGTTGGCTACATAGTCGCTGGTGTTCTTTTCAAAATTCAAAAAAGAAATTCCTTCATAGAAAGTTTGACTGAGTGTGAATAGATGTAGGCCTATTCTGCGTTTATTTTGAGGTGTAGTCCTAGGTTGGCAATTTTATCTAGAGTGGTGGAGGGAACATGTGTGTACATGTGTGCAGTTCATGTATGCAGTCAAGAACATGCACCTACTTGCATTTGATATAGCTGTAACTCAGGAATGTGACTGAAGCAGTTTAATCAGAGTAGACGCTCTTCATGTAGCCTACTTCTTGTATGCAAATACATTGGACAGACTATTGAACATATATTTCAGCCTGAATAGGCTTTGTGTATATTTTTACTGTAATGTTATGTGAATACTCAAAAACACTTTGGTGGTTTGGATTTATCATAAAACTGACTCTCTACAATTACTAGCCTACTTCTGTGTTCAGACAGTTCTTCTTCAGATAGAACTCTTTAAAGAGAATATGATTTAGAAAACAAAGTTAAGTGTAGGCTAGGGTGATACAGTATGTGTGACATATTTTGAATGACGCAACCCATCTAAAAGAATTTTGCATGCAAACACCAATTAATCTGCACATATGATAATGAATGATGCCATGCTTTGTCCTTGCTAGACGTCATCTCTGTTCAGCTGGTTATCATTGATGTAAATCAGATTCCTGACTTTATGCAAGTTTGATGCCAATGCAAATGATTATGGAAAATATCACGGAGCACATATCAGACATAGTCCTGACAAAGTCTGAGCAGGGATTAAAAAGGCCAAGCCTTGACCAAGGCTCTCTCCATTTATAATTGTTTCTCCCCTTTCTGCCAACCCCCTTCCTATGGCCTCCATTCTCACCTCTTCCCCTTTGGCTCTCCCCATGAAGTAGTCTCTTGTTGTTCACAGAATCAATGTAATGCCAGAGGGCGCCCACGTTGGCATCCAACACAATAGCCTTTTGTCACAGCAGATTGTGTGCGCGCACACAGCTTTGATTTGCAATGTGTGTTAGCATGTCTGTGTGACATTTGTATGATTTTTCCATGACTTTCTTACTGTTGAATGAATGCAAGTTTAGCTAGAACTTCAGTAACAGACCTGAATAGAAAGCATCTATAGAGCTCTCAGTCTTACAGTTAAATAGACAATCATTTCTTAGTCCAAAACCCTAAGGAATGTCAAGGCAGAGATGTAAGTTGCGTATTTAATGTACCAATAATCTGAAAAATGAAGTTTAATTTTTATTATAGCCTACATACAAGCCAAACTTTTAGAATGTATTTTAGAATGGTTTGAGTGCCCACTGCTGGCCACTGGAGGGAAACACAATGCAGCATGACTTCTAACATTCTGCGCTTTACTGTGATTAACATATGTAGCTTATTTATCTAGACAGGGGTAATGTTTTTATAGATCTAATAAGAGTAAACAGCACTGAAGGAATTAATCAAATGCTTAAGTGAAGTTCATAAGCAAAATGGTGCACTTACAATTAAAATACTGTAAATTGTAGCCTATATCCAGGTGTTAAAATGGGGGGAACGCGGGGGAATGCAGTTCCGGCACCTCAGATAAATAATGTTTATCGCCCCATTCTTCTTCTGAACATTTTCTTTTTTTGTGACATAAAATTTGGGAGGTCCCCCTCCTGCCAAATCCCACTTTAACCACTGCCTACTGTATATCTAATGCATTATATTTATGACATTGGAAGTCCATGGACAGAGAGCGAGCATTCCTACGGTGGGACAGTTGTAGATTCTGTTTGTTCTTTGCATTTACCTGTGAAGACTGTAGGCCTACCTTCTCCCCAATCCGCCTTATGACCTATAATGATACTTCCGCCATGCAAAATTCGCATGCTCACACATCAGCAGTTCCACAGAGCACCAGCAGTTTCACAAAGCCAGATTCACTTCCTACATGAACACGAAAGGTCTGCACAAAGAAGCACGAGCATGAACTCAGTTGAAACCAAGGGCAACAGAAAGTGCTGTGTTGACAAGGGAAAAACAGGAACTTGCTCAAGATGAGGAACACCACTTGTGTCCAGTCCCACAGTCGTCTTGTTTATCTTAGCAAACTTTGCCTCACAGTAGATTGCTAATAATCCAAATGCCTAAACTCGTACTCATAAGACCTTCAATAACCAGAGGCATACAAGAGGTGGACAAAGTGTTCCCAAACGCCAGATGCTCTTTGACTAAGGCCACAGTTACGCCAGTCCAGCTCAAACTCAGTGGAAAGAGTTGAAGCGCATCCTGACTCTCATACTCCGAGTCGCTAATCCCTGGTATGGCACACGGAATAGTATTTGGGTCAGTCTCGGTGTTGTTTATTAATTCATGATAGATTTTGGATTTAGGAATAGGATTTGGGGGAAGGCTGTCCTTGTATTCTAAGCACCAGTTGCTGAAGACAGACAGACAAGCACTAAGACATGGAGAAAGTCCATCATTATTAGAGACACTATACATATACTATCTTTACAAATAAAACAGACATCAACACTTGAAGTGTTTCATATGATAGAGTGGAAATGCAATTAGGATATGACGAAGAGAAGACGCCATCCCTCTTACTCAGTATGTCTGGTGTATACATTTGGGAAAAACAGATTCCAGTTTTCCAAAGCCGAGCCACAAGGGCTTACTGCCAATCACGCTAATGGAATTACCTCACTGCCTTTTCTCCTGTATCCCTCTCCATCACTTGATAATCTGGCTATACTGAGACCCAATCTGAGGTAAACAAACTCTTGCTGAACTGTTGGCAGCTCGACATACAAACAATGCATAATCACACACCCACACAATCACTCTGCTAGTGTGTTTACAACAGTAAGAGTAATAAAAGTAACCAATCAATAATGGACTCTTGCACACATAAACAAGAACACAGAGGATACAGTAGGAGTGTCACCTCAATTCTCGATCATTCTTGCTACCTATGTTTGTGTATCTTACCTTTCGGTAAAGCTGGAGTTGGAAAGAGAAATGTTTGGAAACTGTTGGCACATAGTTCACCAACTGCAGCCATGTTTTCAGTGGACACCGCTGTACAGGTTACAGAGGGACACTCCCAACAGACCTCTCCACTCTGCCGTCACCCATCCATGTGGCTGATCTCTCTGTTTGAGCGTGTGGATATGTGTGTGTGTGTGTGTGTGTGTGTGTGTGTGAGTGAGTGTGCGTGACAGTAATCCTGCTGTGTCTGCTCCTCAGTCACACATGCTTCCCTTCTCTACACCCCCCTTGTCCCTGGTGTGACTTCACTTCTCTTTTCTAATGCTGAAAAATATTCTTAAAATATTCTCTCTCTCTCTCTCTCTCTCTCTTTCTCTCTCTCTCTCTCTCACTTACTTGCTACTTCCACTCCCTCCTCTGTTATTCTGCGCTGATGCTCAGATGGATTAGCTCCAAGTGCAAACACAAACACTTTCCTTAGCACAGATGTACACAGATATCCTCTGCTTGCAAACATCACAGTGTTGTATTGATGTGGATGGAGACAAGAGCCTTCCTCCTTTGGTTAGTCCGATTTGTTTCCGATTTGTTTCCCTTTCATAATATAAAAAAGAAACTATTGACTCAAAAAGGTGACCAAGTACTACACTGAATGGACTTCATAATTCTTTTCCCAAGACTAAACATAAAACATAAACCAAAAAGTAAGACAATTTGTGTTTGGTAGAGAAATTCTCTGTGATAATACTTCACTTCAAATAATGCAGCAACTTGGTTTTGCCAGACACCAAATTGACATCACAATTGTCCTATCCAGATCAGTCAAACATGGCATGTTGATTTTTGGAGCAGACACTTACTGACTGTGCTGTACTTACAGTAAGCTGTAAGTATGCTCACACCCATGCTTACAGGTGCTGCAAATCAGGGGCTAATCAGGTACCTGACTGGCAACATCTGGGGTTACTACAAGCTCAAAACAAGTGTCAATAGCAACAGCAAAATTGGCAATTAAGATTTTGCTCATTTTTCATGGGCGCAACGCACATACTATATTCAACTTTTTAGCTCATTCCACAAATGCATGTTCCATACAAATGGAGCACCATTTGAAAGGGAATGAAACAGGCTTTCCAACGGAATGATTTATTGACAAAAAGTATTATCACAGAGAATTACTCTACAAAACACACATTTCCTTACTTTCTGTTTTTTTGTTTATGAACCTGTGTGTGTGTGTGTGTGTGTGTCTGTCTGTCTGTTTGTCTGTCTGTCTGTGTTACTATACAATTACAGCAAGAGTTAAAAATGAAGAAGAAATAAGTTGAAGTTAAAAATGAAGAAGAAAGAAAGACAGAAAGAAAGGAAGGAAGACTAATCTTCTATCCATCCATGGCACATTAAAAATGTTTCCATTTGTATGTTTCTTGGTCTGGGCATCTCACTGTCAAACTCCTTTTAAGAGTGTTATTAATCATGTCCTAGAACTGTTAAAAAATTCACTCAGGCACACACACACACACACACACACACACACACACACACACACACACACACACACACACACACACACCTAAATTAGGCTATACCACAGCAGAGTAAAATACAAAAAAAAAAAAAAAATCTATGGAATAATGGAAATGTTCTGGCAACATCTATGCTACACCACTGCAGAAAAAGTAGTCAGTCACACAGAATAACTATCAGCCTATTGCATATTTTAGAGGAAGCAGTTTCATGTGATCTGGTTAAAGTTTGGGTCATAATGGATTATGGACACACACAAACATCCTCATTCCCAAATAAAAAAAACACCATGACATTGGAGTCTCTCTTTCCTACCAATCCCATTCTGATGAACAATATTTTTGATAGACAACTGCTTTGACAACGTGCCATGAACACATGAACAAGTTAAGTCCCCTTGCAGCACATTTCTCATTTCTACACAAAAACAAA
Organism: Sardinella longiceps; assembly: GCA_027497455.2. NCBI lineage: Eukaryota > Metazoa > Chordata > Actinopteri > Clupeiformes > Clupeidae > Sardinella > Sardinella longiceps. The sequence goes on from JAODXP020000015.1 coordinate 24,015, forward strand.
ATACCACCTTTGGGGCTTGTTTGTCACTCAAGGATAGTCAGTAGGCTATTGATCATTACAATTATGGCTTTAAGAGTGAACACATATGCGCATTAGACATTCCACATTATTAACTATATTAAATGCTATTTTAAAAAAGTTTTGGCAATCATAGGCTACAACATGCAGCCCTATGCAACATTGCCAATTGACGAAAGCTGTAGCCTACTGCTGTACCAATGTCCGGTTTCAGGCTGGCATTAAAACTACAATTAGGCTATTTCACAAGCGATTGAACACCCGTGCCCAAAGTTATACATGCATTCCTGGTGCTGGTAAATGGTTACCCTTGCTATAACTGTCAGATAATCTGTAGTATTGCCTACCACAGCTCTCTCCATCCATGGTACTGATGCTAGGTTCCTTGGATACAGTGGCACACCCTGCGCTTTTTTCTTCCACCAGGTCCGGCGCGGAGATTGAGAGCTGGGACCGTAACTTGAATTACACTGTCTTCCGATAAGGTGCATGAGCTGTACCCGAGATGAGAGCATCATTCTTGCGGCGTCACACCGCCTTTCTCCGAGGTGATGTCATTTGAGTGATTTAATTACCTCTCAAGAGGCAGCATCTCAGCAGCAGCGCTCCCCTATACAATAGCATAAACTCCGGTTAATCTGATCAACCTGTGTAGTCTGCTTCTACCCCCCATCAGAATAATAAGGAATGGCATGTAGGCTACGAGCACTTTTTCCAATGCCAACGCAATTCACAGTTGCTCGAATGACAAACCCTAGCATTTGAACTTTTTTTCATTGCCTCATAATAAAATAGTCTACTTTTCGAAATCATTTGAAATTAGTTAGGAAAATGAAATGATAAACAAAACAAAATATCGTAGAGAAAAAAATACAGTTATTTATATAAAATACAGTTAATACGAGTTATTTGCCTGCCTATGATTGTCTTCATCAAAGTTTAACTCCAGTTCATGTGGTGGCAGCACTTACGCTGCTCTTCCCGTGTTCACATAATATCGACGAGGAAGATATTTCATAATATTACGAATTTCATAATGTTTAGATCAGTGTAAACACAACTGAATGGGAAGACATCTGTAGCTGCTCTTTGGAAAGGCAATCTCAAATATGAGGATAGCTGTTCTTGGAGCCACTGGCCAGACAGGGCAGTATTTGGTGAAGCAGGCTATCTCCAAAGGATACAGCGTGACAGCCGTGGTGCGCAACCCTAAGAAAGTGGCACTTCAACACGAGAAGCTGAAGGTTAGATTGCCCAAACGGTGACTGGTTTATTACTGCATATCTCGTCTCATCATAGTCTGTCAGAAACCTGTAGTTTTTTGCGGGTGTATGTATCATAGTTAAAGAGAATTAGTAGAAAATGAATTTCTTCACGTCACGTTTAAAATATTATCTTCCAAAAATAGGTTCCATCTGCCAAAATCCGTGTTTTTATTATTATTACTATTATGAAAGATATTTACTTGGGCCCTAAATTAATTTCGTCATCTATCAAAATTCGTGCTCTTGATTATTTATTTTATTAATATATATATATATATATATATATATTAATATATATATATATATATATATATGGGCAATTCCACGAAAATTGGGCAATTCCACGAAATATATGGGCAATTCCACGAAAAAGTAAACCTCACCTTAAAACTTTAAGTCTCACCTACATGGACATACAAATTCTTTCAGAAAACTTCCAATACAAAAAAGTATTGTCTCGATGTAAATATTCAACTGAGCAAGTTTCGAAAGGATATCTGTTTGTTAAAATTTTTACCCTATTCAGCTATAATGTAAGTCTATGGAGGGGCTTATAATGGGCATAAGTGGGTGATAACACACACAAAGCTGCAATGCTATCAGTTATTTTTCATTGTTATATTACTATTTCTCTTGTTACAGGTTAAAATCCACCGTTCACAATTGTTTTGTATCGTTTTGGAGGGTTTTTCCAGACGTCACGTCCATAACGTCACATCCATAACGCCATGTCTCCCAATGAAAACCAACTTAAACCAAACCAAAATTAAGTCTTTCTCTGTCTTTACTGAGGTGTCCTGTTTGGTATGAATGTAGTAATATTTACATTTCTCTAGAAATTTCACACACTTCACAGCAAAAACTACGCTCTCTCAAAAGTTTGTCCGTTTTTCGTCACGTCCATAACGCAAATTGAAAGGCTCATATTCTTATGATGCAAATCATGATATTAATTTTTTTCTGTTTGCCTGTATTCAGCCATGGAGTTTGCAGAAGAATATGAAAAAAAATTGTGAAATACTGCTAGGTTTGCGGAGGTTATCTGGCCTTTTGTTCATCAATAATGCACGAAAATGTCACGTCCATAACGCTGGAATTGCCCATATATATATATATATATATTACAATTTTATCATAATAGGGAGGTAGTAGGCCAAGGCCTTTGCCAATTTTTATCCCAAGGACTTTTTTTTTTTTTTTTTCTTAGAGATAACAGTTCAATTTCTGGTAAACAGTTCCCAGATGCCATATAGCTTGGCTGAAAGTTTCACTGCATTCAGTCTCACCTTCTTCACTTTCTTGCATCTTTTGCATGATGGTTGGTGAGGAGGAAGTGGTTTGTGAGGTAGTCCTACTTGTGAATGTTCTCTCTCGATTTCTCCCTCTCTGTCTCAATAGGTACTTAAAGGAGATGTGTTCTCAAAGAACAGTCTGAAGCCACTTTTGCATGGCCACGATGCTGTTATCTCCTGCCTTGGGTTTCCCATTTCTCCTGTTTTTGGGGTTACTGGGTATACCATGTCCATGCGAGCCATTGTACAAGCCATGCAGGAGGTGGGTGTGAATCGCATCATCACAATGACATCTTGGTTTACGGACAGTAAGTATTCATCATTCTGATTAAGCTCCACACAGCCTAGACAATCCAGTTTGGTTTCTTGGAGTGTAGTTGTTTTTTTATATGAAAACATCCCCATCAGCCAACTAGCATAGAATTTTAAAATTTTACCTCTGAAACCTCTGTACGTTTGTCTGCACTGCAACATACTTTGTTGTTACAATATTGCCATACTGTTGATCACTTGCAACACACATATCAGGTGTCATGTGGGTTAGGGCACTAGGCAAAATACTTGGTGTATCTTCAATTCAAGACAAACAATGAATAGTGTATACAGTATACATTACTTAACAGCTGACTGGACTATCAGTCAGTATCATTATCATGTGTTTGTTTTTACAGCCAAGTCTTTGACTGGCACAGCTGCCATTTTCCGGCTCTTTCTGCTGATGGCCATTCAGAGTGTCCTCAGCAACATGTACGAGATGGAGCACTTCTTGAAGCGAGTCCATGACATCGATTGGACAGTCGTCCGTCCTCCAGGTCTGAGGAATGAGCCAGCTACAAGTGAGTTTCCACATAATCATCAACTACAACCAGTATAACAACCATATTATTATTAGTCTTGGTTCTAGTGGGGTCATTTTCTTTACCCTTTCAGCAAAGGAGTTCCTGACCCATGAGGGTTACTTTGTCCCAGACTCCAGTGGGCTCCCAATTGGACGACATGCTGTAGCCAGGGGCGATGTCGCCCGTTTCATGCTGTCAGAACTAGACAGCAACTCCTGGATACAGAGGGGAGTTGCAATGACAACCAAGTAACTACATGTATGTATGTATGTATGTATGTATGTATGTATGTATGTATATGACTGATGTGGTGTTAAATTATAATAAATGTAACTAATAAAAAAACAAACTATAAAACAAAACAGTGATTGTACTAGTTTCACATGCCCTTAAAGCTGTATTCTGCAATTCTTTTAAAGTCAAATTTCGTGGAATCGTCACGTTATTCTGGAAGTAGTACGCGAAAAAGGCTATTTCGGAAAAAAACCCAAATTGTTTTGGTACATCTAAACTCCGTTTTCGTTGTTGCAATCGTCTTATCTTTTTATAGTGAAAATCCAACGCTCCCTGTAGCTTTCCACCAATCAGGTTCGGAGGGAGGGATAACTGCCTGTCGATCACAGCTGTGAGCAAGCCGCTGACAACGTGCTGCAGCGAGGGAAGAATTTGAGAGGCCGTTGAGGAGCATAGTAGAGACGGGGAGGGACCAACGAGTTGTATGATTTTTAATTTTTAGTCTCGGAATTACGTAGACTTGCCGAATACAGCTTTAAAGCGAACTACGTTAAGGTAATACAAGGAGACATTTTTTTTTTCTTCACAAAAGTCACAACTTTATTGCACCTGTTTGTTCATATATATTCTAGTCATCAAGACCCAACATAAAAGCTAGGTCAGGAAGGCGGTGCAAATTTCAGAACCATCAATGCAGATATGACATGAACCATTGGGATCGGAACGTGTGTGGTTGTGTGTTGCTGAAAGTGTTGTTTTTTTTTTTTTTCCCTGCACAGCTGAACAACCCCAGCTGCTGTTTACAAACATCCTACAAACACTACAAATTCCAATCTAATACATTTACAGAGGAGCAATAAGGAAGGTCCCAGACAACAGTCAGTCACACTCACTCGCACACACACACACAAACACACACACATCCACACACACAAACATCCTGTCTAAAAATCTTCCCAGATACAAAGATTTTCATTTGTGTGCTGCCAGTGGGATTTTCTATGTCGGAGGAGGGTTGTGATTGGTCTCCCAGGCATCTACACGAGGGGGGGGGGGGTTTCAAAGGTCAGGGCTCAAGGAGTCAGGAGGCGGGGTGACACTGGGTGTGTGGGTATGGGTGGGAGGGGGACATGATGGTCTGTACAGTGATCTACTAGGCAAAGCTGGGATTCTTCTTTTGACTTTTTTTTTTAAATATCATTTTATACTGATAATATTTCATCTGTGGTCAAGTATATAGAATTCTTCCCCCCCAAATATACTACTATTAAACATCTCATGTGTGAATTACATAGGACTGACAGCTATGTATGACTGAGGGAGAGAAAGAGAGAGAGAGAGAAAGAGTGGCGGTAGCTCTGATGCGTGGATGGGAACATGGCTGGCCAGTCAGATGGTGTTGGAGGGTGATCTGTTGGGACTGTTGGCACAATTGCATAGAGTCAAAATATGAGGCAGATGCCAAAGTGATCCTTACAGACAACACAGTCTCTCTCATCCCCTTAAGACTCACAGCTATGAAGTCAGGGCTATGGGGGAATCCCTCAGCACACACTTATCTACCCAAAGAGGCGGCGATACAATATTGACATCATGAACGGGGGAATCGCTTGATTCAGAACATTTGTGGCACTGGAAAAAAGTGACCCCAGGATAAGGGAGTTTGTCTGCGCTAATATAATCTTGAACACCAAGATGTTCAAGATGGCATTCAGGGTACTCAAGAGATTAAATGTGATATGTGACCAAATTAAAAAAAAAAAGAAGAAGAAGAAAAAAAAAAAGACAGGTAAAAATTTCTCAACTGACTATCATTCAGTTTATGTCACATTAAATCGATAGTTTGAAGTGTTTCCAACCATAGCGCCGTGTACAATCTTGCTGAGTGATGACAGCAGGAAGAGAATTTGATCCAATGTAGACTAAATAGCAAACCTGCAGATGTGCTAACTAAATGGGGCTATGGGAAATTAAGCTGGAAGTGAGCTTATAGCCTCGTTCCGTTAGCATTAGCTGTCGAATCTGTATTCAGTCTGTGTACCAAAATTCTCCCGTTTCTCTTCCTACTGACTGCACTCTGGGAGTCTGTACAGGGCTTTAGTTGTAAGTACCCCAATGTTATCGCTTGAACTGTTGTCGACTTCCTTGAATAAGGCATGAGTATTTTCATTCAGAACAAAACCAAGCAGCTTGGACATGACAAACATAATAATAATAAAAAAATTAAAACAAAACAAAACCAAGAAATTAAAAACTGTGTCTGTAGGCACCTGTTTGAACTGTGGGAGCAGACTGCTGCCCGAGTGTACTCCTTGGAACGGGAGCACTGTGTGTAGGTACTGTACGTACTGTACTGTAGGCAGCCAGAGAGCGGTCGCCCACCAGATGACAATAGGACATTATCTCTTCCAACAGCTGGAGCTGTGGATGGAAGAAGCAGTTTGTCCATCACAAGCCAACCAGATTAAGCACGGTCACTGGCCTACACAATCTGATGTTGTGCCACTGAAATTATGAAATTAATTGTGAAATTAGGTGGCATCTTGTAAGTGTGTATATATACGCGTGTGTGTGTGTGTGTGTGTGTGTATATGAACGTGTGTCAGACTCAAGAGCAACAGGAGAACTCTATTCAAAGCATTTTCAGCACTCACAAACACTCCATTGCATATGGAGCCATACACTCCACCTCAAACAAACTTTTTGTCTTTTAAAAACCGTTCAGCCAGACTCAGCATGGTCACATTGAAAGTTAAATAGCTGGACCCTAACCCAGCTGAAAGGGAGACGAAGAGAAGGCGTCCCTCTGAGCAGTCACTCCTGTGGCAGTCAGTGTTGCAGCCACCTTGAGGAGAGACCTTGAGGAGAGCGATCCCAATCCCTCTCTGTGTGTCCCCTCTCACAGGATGACTTCATGGCAGAGGCAGATTCCAGCAGGCTCAGCTTCTCTCTAGTGGGGAGGGAAGATTCAGTACACATTTAAGGGGTTTCAAAAATGTTAATTGAAAAAATGTTTCATCTAGTGTATTGTGTCTTCATATTCACTACTTTGTGTTGTAAAGTGTTTTTTGTATAGTACGTCAAAAAACAAAAAAAATAACATCAATCTTCAACTGTGAAGGCCACTAAAAATGGTAAGGTGGAACAAAGCCACATTGTCTGTGTCAGTTTGGGAAGTTCATATATTCAAGTCTGAAGAGGGTGCAATTTAGCAAAAAAACTGATCAATCCCCCAGCTAAGTACATTATTTAAAAATGACTCCTAGGAAAAGCATTTAAGCTTATTTCAGACTAATCAAAATTGAACACATTCATCTTAAAATTATCAGAGAAGAAAAGTACAATACTCCATCCATCCATCCATCCACCCCATGAGCCCTTTACCAGCTGACATGAAATCTCAATCTATAGCCTCTACAAGGAGATGGAGGGTGACGTCGGATTGAGAATGGCCCCGTCTCAATGTCCACTTTTACAGACTCAGACACTGGAATGTCCGTCCGTCCACACTGAGATAAGCACTCACAGCCTGGCAAACTCATTCACTAGGAGTTAGTCAAGTCTTAGGGCTTAGACTGCAGGGCAGTACAGGGAGGGTATTGGAACTCAACCCAAGTCTCAATACTGAGTCGGAGTCTTGGCTGAAGTGCCTTGATGCCCAGCTGACTCGTGAGCGCCCCCTTACTTTCAGTGGCGGAATCCCAGTCTACTCCTCTTCCCTCCGGGGGTGACAGACCACATGCTCCGATGGTCCTGGATCTTCTGGAACACATTGCCATGTTTCCGCTTCTCCTTTTTGTACTTTTTGAGTTTCTTCACCTAGAAGAGGAATACACTTGCATTAGTATGTGAAGTAGTGTGAGTGTGTGTGTTGTGTGAGTGTGTTTAAAATACACAAACAACATGTCAGTTGCCATAACTAGTAGGAGTGTAGCTGGAACAAATTCATTAAGAACCATGGGTACTTCACTTTAAGAATTAAGTGCTTTACTTTAAGTACTAATTTATTTATTAGTTTATTAATTACATTTATTTATTACAACTATTTAGTACTTTCGCACACCTCCTTTGGACAGGTGTGTTGGAGAATGTCCACATGGTCACCGACATCAAGGACAAAAAAAAAAAATTGAAGTTGAACCTACATGTGCTACATTTGTCAATGGACCATCGTTGCTGTGATAGCAATCCATGCCTGCTAGGCTGGCTAATAAATCAATAAATAAAAGACTTAAAAAATATCTAAAGTAGTTCCAGTAAGAGTCCCTGCACTGTTTATTGCCCTAATGGCGTTAGGGACAAAAGAATTTCTAAAAATGTTCCTACTTGCATTTGGAACTCTATAGCGCCTACCTGAGGGGAGAAGCTCAAATTCGCTATATAATGGATGGGAGGGGTCGCTGATGATTTTTCTTACTTTACTTAAGGTGTTTTCTTTGTAAATTATGCTCACTTGCTTTTGTGGCTTCCCTATTATCTTTGATGCCATGTTTACTATTTTCTGAAGTTTGCTTCTCCACTTGGCATTTAAGTTACCATACCACATAATCATATTAAAGGACAGGATACTCTCCACTAGGTTTTTATACACTATTTGGAGGATGTCCTTATTTACACCAAAGTTATTAAGCCTCCGGATTAGGTAAAGGCGCTGGGAGCACTTTTTAAAGATGGACTCTGTGTTTTCCCTAAATACTGTGCCCATTAAATAAGTTCGACTGACATCAGTGTGTACAATCTTCCGTTTTTCTTAGTGAAAATTCATTAACCGTATTATGCATTATCTATGCAGCAATTTCAAATCTAGTCAGTACATCTATCCTTCCATATGAATAGTATGTTCTATGGCGAGCAATTTTGCCTTCTTACCTTCCCAGTGTCGAAGTCCTCGTCCCACTCATCAATCACACGATCATTCTTGGCAAACTGGGCATCTTCTATGGCATCTTTACTGATTGCAGAGATTTCTCCACCCCAGCTAAGGACTGTGAATGTACAAACATACACACACAAGCAATCAATCAATATATAAAATACCAAATATTTTCCAGAGCCTTATAGTCAATGCTAGAGGATGATAATTGGCATTTACAGTCAGCAAAGTCAAGCTTTTTGGGTCATCTTATAAACCTTCAGTATTGGTGAAATTTTAGTGTGTTAGTGTTACTTTAAAGCCAACATTTCAGTGCCTGACCATAACAATTACTCACCAACTATAATTAACTTACTAACATTGATGTGTTTGTTTATTATCCATGTCCTATGCTAGCATGCCTGGCCCATGTGTGAAATGAGGCTGCTTTCTGTCCTGTGTGTGACTACAGTAGTGAGCTAGCTGTATGGCAGGTGAGGTGAGGTGAGCGGGTGCTGGGGCAGGGTGGGGCATCTCACCTGGCGCTCCGTAGGCTTTGTCACTGGAGTTCTTCAGGAGCTCCTCCACCACTCCTCCAGTCCGTCGGCCATCCCAGCATCCCGTGAGGCCAGGGCCAGAATCCTCCTCCGCTGCAGCCGGGGCTTGGTTACGCTTGTAGCCGTCCTGAACTTTACTGTCCCACACCACCACAGGAGCAGCTACAACAACAACAGCCAGTAACACAGCATTACACACTATACTGCCCATAACTGAAGATTGAATTTCCAAATAGGAAACCAGTGCAAACACTGAATATGCTTGTCCTGGACACACAGGGAAGTGGTTGCAGGATCTATTTCTGACTGCCAATTGTTACATTGATTGAGGACCGAATGCTTTGCGCCATTCAGTTAGATCAAGATTAGCCAAAAGGTTGGTAGTGCAGCTTAAGCTGAACAGGATTGTGTCATGTGTGATGGCAGATACCTGCAGCAGGAGGTTTGGTGGTCTTCTCATCTCCGCTGTGGAGAGTGGCATCAGCGGAGCCCAAGCTCTTCTTCTCCACGTCCACTTCCACTTCCTTTGGCCGACTCCTCCCCTCTCTGGGACTCTCCTCCTCCTCTTCCTCAAGCTTTCGCTTCCTCTTCTTGCGCTTCTTCTTCAACAACTCTGCAGGGCTTGGCTCCTCTTCCGCAGCATTCGCCTGGAGACTGGACCACAACACAGGAATTCTAATTAGTTCATGTATACGCAAAACCATGACCGTAGAAATGTAAAATCATTTTTTAAATCTTTATTTTGGGACAGCCATTCCATTGAACCAGAATCAAATTTATTTGAGATATGCAGAACAGGCGTGCGTTGTTAGTTGTTACCCAGATGGTTAACGTGACTAAACAGAGCTTCTGTAATAGTTTTTTTCATCAGACACTCACCTTTGGGGGCCAGTGGCCGAGGTGGACGCAGCGTGGCAGTTTGCCTCCTCCAGTACTCCTCCATCCAGCAATTTCTTTTTCTTCTTTTTCTTCTTCTTCCTCTGTTTCTCCGACAGCTCTTGAGTGCGTGTGGCGCCCTGTGTGTTTGTGTCAGGTGTGTGTGCATGTGTGTGCTGAGCCTGTGCTTTTGGCTGTGGGGAAGGGGACGGTGGCGTGTGTGTGTGAGTGTGAGTGTGTGTTTGTGTTTGTGTGGCCGCCGTGAGGCTCCAGCTGTCGCCCAGCCTCCAGTCCTCCTCCAGGGGCGGCTGAGGACGCGGTTGCTGCGCTTGCCCTTCTCCCTTCCCGTCCTCCAGCCTCTTCCTCTTGGCCTTCTTCTTCTTCCGCCTCCTCTCCACGAGGCCCTCCTCTTCTTGCGGCTTCGGGGTTGTGCCGTTCACTTCGATCTCACTGGCCGTCTGTGTGGCCGGCTCTGTTGTCTCGGAATGGCGGCGCTTCTTCTTCTTCTTCTTCTTCTTGAGGCTGGGGCTGCTGGGGGTCGGGGCAGACAGAGGCGACGACAGCGTGGCGCGGCCGAGAGTGGGAGGGTCAGACAGAGAGGGTTTCAGAGATGGGCTGTGATTGGAGGGCTTTGGGGGGAGCAGGGAGGACTTCAGAGGTGAGAAAGAGGGAGAAAATCTGCAGCCAGAAAAAAAAAAGCAAAGCTTGATAAATCTAGTTTCAGACAACAATAAAAACTTAAAAAAAAAAATTCTCAAAATGTCATTCTGTTCAAAGACAGGCAGTGTACAGTACGTAAAAATGCATTTGAGTCTTCTTCAAATCAAAACTGTTAACTTTAAATTGAGAAATAGAGCATTTTACATAGGGAAGCATAATGCATTAGATTTGCATAATCTGTGTGTGTGAGGTTTTACCTGTGCTGTTGGTTGCTGTGGCCAGACGTGTGTGCATGAAGTTGAGTAAACTTAGCGGGATGGGCGGAGTCAAGGGAGAGATGAGATGGTAGCATGGGTGGGGACTCAGTGCTCAGACTCCGGCTGTGATTGGTTTCCTGCAGTGATTGACATAAATAAAAACTTGGTGGTCTAAAGAAAAAAAGAAAAACCAATAGCCATGAACATGACAAAAACAGAAGGTTGGAGGGGGGGGAGGGATGAAAAAAGGAGGGAGGACCGACAGCCAAAACACAAGGAAAAAACAGAAGGGAAAATACAGAAAGGAAAAAGAAGAAAGTATGGCAGATAAGAATTAGAAATGGTTAGAGGAAAAGAATTTAAATAAAAAGAGACAAAGAAAGTCTAACAAACAGTGCTGACATGGTTGGTTAAAATCAGAGGCAACGTAGTAGAGACAAGAGTAAAGAAAAATAAAAAGGCGTCATGTGACATTGTATTCACAGAGAATCATTCGCAGATTTTACAGATATCACACACACACACACAAACACACGGACTCACCTTCTTGGCAGAGAGTGCGAGGCGCTTGGCGGGCGGTGGACTCATGGTGTTGTGGAGGGAGGCCAGGCTGCTGAGGGCAGGGGGCTTCAGACGGTCTGCACTCTTGGAGGGCGACGGAGACGCTGTGCCGTTCACAGCCGCCGATTCCCCAACAGGAGCACTGCGTGTGCCAACCGAGTCCTACACACACACACACACACACACACACACGGGACAAATTTACTTAAAATAGCAGCAATTACACAACATCTACCCAAATATAGAGATCATGAAGCAGTCATCAATCGCAACAACAAAATCTTTAATGTTGTAAGTACAAATCTGATAGTACAAGGGTACAATTGTAAGTGCAGAGTTTGTCTGATTCTGTGTGTGTGTGTGTGTGTGTGTGTGTGTGTGTGTGTGTGTCTCCTACCTTAGATTCAGAGGTGTCGGAGTCGGATAGGGACTTGAGTGAGGTAGACTGGGCCAGGCTTCGGTCGGCCCGCCTGTCGCCCTCAGCTTTGGACACACCGTTGGTTGTCTGGCCGGCGGGCCGGGGCTGTGGCAATGGCTTCTTCAACTTCTTGAAGGGCTCCTCGATCAGAGTGGGTCCCCTGGCCGGGCCCTGCGACGACGACGAGGTGTTGGAGGCCGAGCCGTTGGTCAGTTTGGGTGAATGGAGGTTGCAGGTGCTCCTGGCTACGCTCACGCCCAGACCGCTGTCCACGGACTGGATCTTTCTTAGCTGGGCAGCATCCAGCTTCTGCACATACAGTCAGGAGATGCAATTTTGTTCAATGTCAAGTTTTGGTCATTTCCCACACAGCTGTATTGCCCAAGCTACCAGAGACTTGCCAATGTGGGTCCACCCATATACTGTAGGTCTGCTTGGAAGGAGAATTACTTCTGACAGCTAGACCGTGCCGGCAGAAATTTAAAAGCTTACATTTTAAAGTAACAGATTAAGTTTTAACATGCTCTAAAGACCTATATGGGGTTGCTAGACTAGGAAAAAACCCACAAAAATAACTCTAGCTAGAGAGGGTGAATACCAAAATTCATAAAAAAGGTGGAATTTCTATCTACTAATGATTGATATATCAATTCCCATTCACATTGTTTCTTTAAACATCTATTTGAACTTGTAGCCTACTAAAACTTCTTCTAAAACAAACTCTGCCCTTCTATCAGGGCGACACTGTCCTAAATAGCAAAAATATAACACACACACACACACACACACACACACACACACACACACACACACACACACACACACACACACACACACACACACACACACACACACACAGGCATCTGTGCAGCAGCTCTGACATTTATGTCAGCATGCATCCATAGGACAATCAATTTCCCAAGCCCTGCAGTCTGGCAGGTAGAAATGAAGCTTTTCTTAAGAGCGTTTGGGTGGTTAGCAGAAGCAGTTAGTGTTACCTTGGAGACCTGTGGTGAAGAGAGTGGGCCGTTAAGATTCTTCTTTAGATCCGGAGTCACCGTCTTCCCAGACTGCCCTATGCTTTGCTTGGGGCCGTCAGCATTCTTCTTGCTCTCTGGAATCCTGGGGGCGAACCGAGCAAGTGTTAAGTGAGACTACATACACACACACACACACACACACACACACACACACATCCATCCTCGTTTAAAACATCACAAACCAAATGTCAGGTAAAAAAGAAATCCATCACAACACACACACTCCCCCACACACCTCAGATAGAAGAGCACATAGGCTTGCTGGTTCAGCACAACCTTGATGTTGCTGGAATGAACCATCGAGTCATTCATCTGATACCACTGCCCATTGCTGGCCTAAAATAATCAGACACAAAACAGATTAGAACTCAAACTACTACTTAAGAGTATATTAGAACTCAATCTACTACTCAGAGTATATTAGAACTCAGCGTACTACTTGGAGTATATTAGTATTGAATTTACTACTTAGATTATATTACGGTAGAATTCAGTCTACTAGTTAGGAAATATTAGAACTCACTAGATGTATGGCTATGTAGGACTAGCTAAAGTTGTGTCACCTTCACATAGCAGTAATAGTGTCCTGCATGGCAGCTGTAGCCAGAGTGCACGAGGACAGCATAGAGGCCGTACATCACTGGGTCTCCGGTGCTTTGGGACATGTATGGCCTGATGTTCAAGAACTCGGGATAACCCACATCCTGCGGAGGAGAACAGCAGCAAAAGGCATTCGATTAGCCGGGGGGCAGTTAATATGGTGTTAATATGTTTGTTTGTTTTTTTAACTTGGATAAAACACTGTCCTGCGGCTTATACACAATGCGGCTTATATGCGGGAAATTACTGTATAGATTTTTGTGATGACACATTTCAACACATTCTATGAAGTAAAATGTATCTCATACAGTAAACATGGTGTAGTCCTACCTTAGTGATCTTGCCCCCACTGAAGTTGGCAAACCTCTTGAGTGACAACGTAAGGACATTGGACGTCCGGTGGACAGTGAAGCGCTTTGTTGCCGGAACCTTCTTCTTACACCTGAATAATGACAAGCCAGACAAGCTCTAATAATAATAATAATAATAATAATAATAATACATTTTATTTGTAATGCCCTTTACATCTCAGAGATCTCAGAGGGCTACAGGTGAAAAGTGAAGGAATAAAAATAATTTAAAAAAAGCCTCTGAGATAAAAGCAATTAGTTAAAATCAAATGATAAAAACAATTAATAAATGAGCATTTAAGAATGGCCACCATAAGATTTGTTAAAAAGAAATCTCCATGTGATTATCACAGTACTCATACACTGCAGTGTTTGAGGCCTACTGAAAACAATTCACCCAGTAAAAGTACATTTTTTAAAAGATTAAAAAAATATGCCTGTAGAAATTATTTCATGACATTTTTATGAAAGAGAATTCTGAAATCTCTTAACATACTTGGCACACATGTAGGCGTTCTCCCCGCTTAAAACGTCAGGCTTCACAAATAACTCCAGCGCTCGCACAATATTTGCCGCTTGCTGTGCAAGACGAAGTTCACAATAAGACAACAGCTGCAGCATGCAATAATACACAGCAAGACACAAACAACAAAAAGTAATTTTCACCAACAGGCTAAATGTCTCTGCTTTCATTTCATATTTATGACTTACTCGGATCTCCACGGCGATGTCAAGGTAAGGGTCATAAGTGTCCGACACACTTTTGCAAATAGAACATTTCACTGCAAGAGAATTCAAACTCGATTAGCCCACATTCTCTGTATGTCAGACAGCACGTAATTACAACCAAATTTACAGCCTTTGCATATAAATAAGCGCTCAACATGTGTTATGCTATGTGTTGAGCTATGTATAATAATGGTTAATTACTCAACAATAATTAAAAAGTCAGAGCTGATTTACCTCGTGACCTGAGGTAACCTCCAAAAATCTGATGAACCAGGGTGGTGGCTTGTGTCTGCCTATCCAACCTGAGGACAAAAACACAGTCATTGAGAAGTTGAGAACACGCACAGTTCTCATACATCCCACATTATATGTAAAGTTATATGTGAAGTTCTCCTGTAGAAGTGTTACCAATGCAGAGCTGGAATAAAACTTCTTTTCAGATTTTTCTATACGGTCATGGTGCAATCATTTGGAAAAGAGACAAGTGTATCAACGGCACTACCCTGATTTTAAAAAAGGATAAATATATAACTAAACCAATAACCACACAGAAAATCTTACTTTGGGTAGCCGTTGAGGCAGGCCTTCTGCATGGCATCGATGGTGTAGCGCAGGAACTCATGGGCATCTTCCTGACTCCCGAAGCGAAAATGGCGGGCGATCTCTGTGCACAAACACACAGAAGGACAAACACAGTCAGCTATTACTATCCAAGGAGTGAGGAGAGCAGGAAAAAACACAAACTCTCCTTTTGTTCTGACCAAAGGAGAAAGCTGGAGACAAAAGCTGGAGACGAGAGAGAGGGAGAGAGAGAGAGAGAGAGAGAGAGAGAGAGAGAGAGAGAGAGAGAGAGGGAGAGAGAGAGAGAGAGAGAGAGAGAGAGAGAGAGAGAGAGAGAGAGATCAAGGTGAGACACAAGGTGTCCCCCTGAGGCAGTAGGACAGGCTAATTTCTGCTGCATCCACATGCGGTCCTGCAGAGCCAACAGCGTTAAGGGCTGGAGGCACAAGAGAGGTTGGAAGGGAGGGAGCAAAGCAGAAAGCCATTCTTACTCTTAAGGTCCCTGATGAAGGAGACTGGTTTGATGGCGTTGCCCGTATTGGCAAAGGCCTGGATGAGATGATTCTGCATGATGCAGATCATACAGAAGCCTGACTGGTGACCTGCAAAAACAAAAACAAAAAGCCATAGAGAGTTAGCTTTTCTCCTCATCCTTACACACACAAGGCAATGCCTGTAGTTGTTTAGCACATTTCATACACAGAGCTTGTTCAAATATGCAGTAAAAATAAATAAATTAATAGGTAAATCAAATTTGCTATACAACAATAAATAAAATCAAAATACAAAAAATGAAATAAGAAAGCAAAATCATAACAAACATTAAAAAAAAAAACATTAGGAATGCAACAACAACACAGACACAACATGCTAATTCGACCAATTTAATACTTTCCGTGACTCCTTGTTTAAACACACACACACAAACACACACTCACATGAGCGGGTGTGTTCCTTGGACAGCAGGTAGTTGGCAAGGGGAGGCGTGTACGTCAGACACTGCACCGTTGAGTTGAGGAAGCATGTGTTGCCTAGGTTGTGTAGCCCTGCCCCCACGCGATACACCCGCTCCCAGCGCAGAGACAGCCGGTTGCCTGGGAACAGTTGTTTCTGGGGAGCCGGTATGCCGTCGCCCTGCACGCCCCCGTCACCCCCTGAGGAAGAAGCCAACGGCCAGGTGTCAGTAAACCACTTTTCAAAATCCTCAACCCTGGAGAGAGGCTACCACTGAACAGGACTATGAGTTTCAAAATATTTATTTATGTTCCACTACTACATAGCTTTTTTTTTTTTATATATCAGTTTTTTTTCTTATATCAGTTTTTTTTTTATACAAGACTTTCTAAACTGAGTGAACAAATTGGTCTAATTGGGTGTTAAGTATCTGGGCCCTGATCCAACCCGCTATTCCAGTAGAGTAGACGTACCCTGCCGCTTGATCTGGCCACTTTCCGTCGCCCTCTGTGGTGTGGCAGTGTCACTGCGCGGGTTCAAGATGACGTATTTGCTCTTGAGGGCCTCCAGTTGGTAGCTGAAGCCCTTGCTGGCGGGCTCAAACTCGATCTTCTGCAGGAGGACCTTCTTGGCAGAGGAGGCCAACAGCTTGTTGAGGTCGCCCTCATCAGCAGAGTCCTTACGGCCCGGCTTCAGGGCCTCTTTGAGTTTATCCACTATGGGCATGGTGCATCACTGCATACAGACAATACACACACACACACACACACACACACACACACACAGATTAATTCAGTAACTGAATGAAGCCATTAAACATTCATTACAGAGAAACAAAAAAAATACAACAATACATTAATTCGATTCCATAAGCAAGTTCCCATTTATGCAAGATAAAACATTAACCTTTCTCCAGTTAGCAGTAACTTGGCCTACTCTCAGAAGGCAAATATTGTCTTGACTGAATAACACATTTTCCTATCCTTACTACCGGTAGTCCCTTGTTAGTCAGAATGGCAAAGTGACCTTCTGGCAAAGAGGCTTTCAGACAAACAAGATCATCTGGACTGGACTGTGTGTGTTGCTATTCGTGATCTAGGCTAACTTAAAAAAGTTAAATTATTGTTGCTTTAAAACTGATCAATAGTCTAGGCTAAATGTAGCCTAGATTTAGGCTAGGCTATGGTCTCTGAAATGAGTGCTTTCCCTTAAGCAGTAGCAAAGTGATTAGCAGAGTTCACACTGTAGGTGTAATCTAGCCTAATACCAAAATTCAACACATTACCAACTCTCATCGAACGTGTTACCAACACCCAAAATTCAGACACGGTACCAACTCTAATGTAACGCTAAACTATTTTCCTTGATGAACAGGCTCACCAGATCTCCCTCACATACGCGCATGCACGCACACACACACACACACACACACACACACACACACACACACACACACACGCCAGGCACGCTTCTGCAGCAGCCCCCTGTCCATCAGTGACGACAGAGAGCTCACTGTTCCGCAGCACTATGAGTAGAAGCTGGCTATTCATGTGAATGAGGAGTTTGGCCAGTCCACTGCAGTTATGTAAAACGGATGAGCCAGCAACCAGCATGTGTTTCTGTGTATGAATGTGTAGGTCTCTTTGGGGTGGAGGAGCGGTGCTGAGGGGGTGGGCTCTTTGCTGTGATGTCACTGGCTGCATTCACCTTTCTCACTGCAGATCCCACTACACGCACATACTGTATTTAAACAGTCACCTTCAATCCCAATACCATCTTTAACATATAGGCTTGCTACAAGCTTCACTCTGACAAAAGCATAAAAAATGTGATGACACAGTGCATGTAAAATGTCCACAGCTCTCCGGAACAACCAAACTACGCACATATGCAGATTCCTTTTTGTATTTTGGACACTAGAATGTAAGGTTTGGGTTGCCACATGAAACCATCCTCAGGAAAAAACATGACCACTGGGATAGACATAGAGATATGCAATGATGGCTGCACAAATGCATCAAAGACAAGGACACCTTGCCCTTCCTCACACACACACACACACACATACTCTCTTTCTCTATCATACACACACATTCACACACGGTGCAGTGATGTCAGCAGTAGTGGGAGGAGCAGCAAATATCACTGAAACTATTTTCTTCATTCAGTTTCTGCCTGTGCATTTAAACACCTCCCGCTGGCACACAAACGCAGACCCTTCATATTATACATTATGCGTCCGAGAGCACACCTGTTTCTCATGTCTCTTTTGCTTTGTTGACTTGCATTGGACGGACGTGCAAAGTCGATGGTCAAAAAATATCACAGTATAAATGCATTTCAGTCATTAAGGGGTTACAATACGCATTGGCCAACTTCAAGGACTGTGGATTATGTAATTACACCAGACGGAGTAAGCGCAAATTCTCCCCGACACATACATAGCTCAAAGCTCAGTGATTTCATCGTCGTCAACAATCGTCCATTTCCCTAGAAAAACAGACTAAAATTAATAGTTTTCACTAGTGTGTAGAAGCATCTCAACCGCTTCTCTGTATGGTTATATTTCCAAAAATTCTGGCCGTGACAGCTCGCTCCACTTAAATCGACCGCATCTTCTCTATTTTCCTATGCATAGCTCCATAGCGATACTATTCGTCCGAGCTAATGATGAAAATGATATAACTGGAGACAGTTTATATTCGTAACGTTATTCCGTAAAGCTTCACTCCTTCAAGTTCTCTGAAATTGTTGTCACCCAGTGTTCCACAACAACCAGGTAGCTACTATCATCTTGACAGATCTGACTACAGCACTTGAGTAACACGTGTCGAAGCGGATACAGCGGATTCAACCATCGGTTTCGGGTGATTTCTCCAAGACATTTGGCTACCAAACCCAATTCAGTTTCGTTTAAATACACCAGTACTTCAATGCTTTCGTCCTAAATATAGAAATGCTTGAAATTATATTGAAAGGCATGACTTTGAACGAATTAAATTCAATATCGCGCGTCAGGTTAAATGTCTATGCTAGCCGGCTAACTAACGGGATAATCAGATAAAGAAATCGTATTAATTTACATGTAGGAACAGGTAATTCACATTTTTCTCTAACTAACATTATTACTATGTCGACATATAGGCTAGACCTATTGAAATTACCCGTCACCCGTTAAGCCCTAATAACGTTATATCAAATAATAACCCATCTATAACGTTACCTTTTAAACTGGTGATGTTACCTAGCTAAACTAACGTTACCGCTTTTTAACACACGTTAACGATATTCACTGAACAAAATGGGAACACGAGTCAACATACAAATAAACATATTTAAAGTAATCAATCTTATCTCGAAGTCACACCTGGAAAGACCACAGAGAAATTGCCTTCTGCTGTCCACGCGGTAACGTTAACATGTCGTTCAGATTGCAAGGTTAGCTGCTTGACTGAAG
Source organism: Sardinella longiceps (assembly GCA_027497455.2). Lineage (NCBI taxonomy): Eukaryota > Metazoa > Chordata > Actinopteri > Clupeiformes > Clupeidae > Sardinella > Sardinella longiceps. The sequence goes on from JAODXP020000015.1 coordinate 43,535, forward strand.
CAAAACCACTGAATGTTTACAAAATTGATCTCAGAGAATTAATGATGGCGGCTCAATATCACGGTGACAACAAAGACAAGTCTGAGCTAGAGAAAAAGGTTGATGTTACATCTTCATGTCATTAGGTATACTAATATGAACCTGTCTAACGTTATCCAACCAAGTTAGCCTAGTGGTAAACTGGGTTGGTTTATGTGCTCGGTAACATTGGCTAACGTTAGATAGCTTATGAAAACAACTCCCGTGGTCAGACAAAATACACCAGGATGCACATCTAAAATAAAATTGAACAGATATAACGCTCATCCACGTCAGATAAATTCTGCCAAACTGTCGTTGATGTTTGTGAATACACAATCGATCGCCAACACCCGATAATTAGCCATCTACCTCACCAAGTTTCTACAAAAAGGAATTAGCTGGCTAGCTAACCTGCATGTTAGCTAGACAGATCACGTTAGCTAACGTGGCGAACGTGTCTCGTCTAGTGCTGCAATGTGATAGCTCTTCTGTCACTCTTACTGAGAAACTCAAAACAACTCCAACGTCCACGTTGTGATTTAGACACGAATTAATATTATTCCAAGCAACTTACCTTATATTGTAGCACCCACTTCGTTTGCTACGTCTATTTTGTGTTGATAGACACAGGGTGCGTCGCTAGAACACCGTCATTTTGTTACATTCTTTCCTCCATCCATGCTGCATTATGAGAAGGTGGGGACAAAGGTGATTGACGCCATGGGTTAGCCAATCAGGTTGAGAATTCTCAAAATGGACTACCCTCATTCATAGTGGTGGGATCTCACAGACTTCAAACAGCATGTGATGGACTGAATATGAAGAATATGGATGTAGTCGGCTAGCGTTAGTAGTAACGTTATTCAAACCGGGCACTGCTGAACAGAGGCGTGGTCATTTTGTCAGAGATTTCTTAATAGGTGGGATATTTCTTGTGAGGTGAAAGCTTGCAAAATCAAAACCCTTACTCGCAAATGTGTTGCTGACAGTTTCGCTGATAATGGTCAATGAGTAGGCTACAATAAAAGTTATTTTGAGTCCAGTAGATGCAGCCATAAAAGCTCAAAAGAGGCATAAGGCCAAAGAGCACAGGTAAATCAGCATAATGTCTGCACTTGTCCACCTGAGGGTGCTATTGGAACAATTGGGGAAGAGACGTAGGCTATCTCGAGTTGTGGCACAATGATTGACAGTCACATTTTTAATCTAAGCCTAACTCAGTTAAAGTTAACCCACCAGGGAAACCACTCAGTAACCAGGGCCCCAAGAGGGGGGAGGGCCCTTGAAGAGTCTGGAATTGTATACTAGGCGGTGAGGGTTCTACTGCTTTCGCACAGGGCGCAGAATTTTGTTGCTATGCCCCTGGACACACAGACTTTATCATCTTCAAAAAATTCCTGGAAATCATCAAAAATGAATTTTTGAAAACCAAATGATAAAGGTGATGGGCTTGAGTCTTAATGTCACCAGAAGGAGCAAAATAGATTTACAAATTTGTGTTTTGAAACTTTTATTGGAAACCTTTCTGTATGTTTGGAGTCTAAAACCTATTTTCCTAAATTCCCATGTCATCAAAAATTCTTCTAAATCCAGGTCTTGTGGCAAAGTATATGGAGAATTTGTTTGCAACTGTTCAATGATGAATTCTAAACTTAAAAAAAAAAAAAAAAAAAAAAAACAACTACACTAAATTTAATTTCATCTCATACTTGTAATACATTTAGGCCTACTGCTAATTGAAAATGTATAGGAGTAGCTGTATGCAATTTACATATGAACAAATAGTAAAGTAAAATTAAAAGTTGACTTTTACTATTTTACTATTCAAGTAGGCTATAGATACCTCCAAAACATACTTAAAGGACAACTTTAGTCCAATTTCAACAAGCTACGCAAGACTTGCAAGTACTGAAGATGCGAGAAATTTTGTCCAACCTATAGGTTTCCTTGATGAGAAAATTAGCACTGACAACTAACAAATCTGAACCCACTACAATTATCAACATCTTACACACTACAATGCTGTGTTGTAAGGTGTCTGTTGATGTTTCATAGTTTTTGTAGTGACATTTGGAGTTAACATGTTAAAAGTTCAGACTTCTGCCCGCATAGGTTAGTTGTTAGTGCTTAATTCCCTGTTCAAGAAAATATGATTGGACCAAAATGTCTTGCGTCTTCAGTATTGTCTCAAGTAGCTTGGGCAATAGAGCTCTTGTTGAAAAGGACTCAAGTTGCCCTTTAAGTACAGTAGGTAGGGATCTTAGTTAGTTTACATCACTGGTATACTGTAAGTAACTGTACTAACTGTATAGTACTCGTGCACTCAGGGGCGCTGCTAGAAATGTTGGGCCCTATGACAAAAAATAGTTTTGGGCCCCTCAAATAGTGATTTTAATATAATTTTTTTTCAGTGCCAGGCCCTTAGAATCATCCTAACCCCCCCGGTCTGAACTCATGTGCTTGACATCTATGGTGTCATTAAGTCCACTGGGAGGTATGCAGGCTATACGACCCAAGAAAGTCCCAAGAAAGTAATATAGCCTACTTCATCTTCACTTATTAGAGATGTATATTGGGAAACGCTTTAGATTATAGCCCCTGAAGTACTGGGTGAAGAGTGGTTAAGAATGGCGTAACAAAAAGTATCAAGGGAAAAATTACTTACAGCTTACAACTTATACTTACAGCTTAAGTATACCGTAACAACACTAACTATGAAAGTTTTCTGCTTTATCTGCCTCAAACTAATTAGGCTAATTAAAGTAGCCCCTTGTGCTTCTTACACCCCGTCAACCAAATAATTTTTATTCTACATTATTTGTTGTAAGTATAAGCCATAAGCTCTCTTTGAAGATATGAAATACTGTATGGTGGTAATGCAAGGAGCCAATCAAAATTGAGATTGAATGGAATGTTTTATGTACCTGTTTTGCTAGACCTGGCACATGTTATGGAAAGGTCCACAAACTTTTCAGCGGAGTTAGACAAGCCTTCATTTTCCCTTTCACAAATACCTCTGGCAGTGAGTGTCCCTGTACCTCTGCCTCCCACTGATAACTTTACAAATAAACCGTGAGTGAATTAGAAAAGAATGTTTTTATTTCTCAACACCATAGGCATCCATAGAGTTTGGAATAATACTGGAAAGTGTAGGCATGCATGGTCTAGCTCCAGACCGCCGTCTCATGAGGTACCAGCACGAGACATCTCTCACTACTGCTAATTCTAAGACATACATTGCTTCATAAAAACACACACAAAAAAAATGTACAAGAAAGGCCGATGTATCTGAAAACATGGATCGACCAAGTCTTTAGATACATTACTTGAGAATACAGAAATGGAATTAAAAAAAAATGGCTAAAAAAGGTTTACATTTTATGCTTCATCATGGTCATTGTTGTGAGGGGAGTGTACATTTAATAGTTTTGTACTTGGACAAATGCTATGACCCTCATGTTACCTTATCTAACAGACCTCTCCCTGACAGAGAAGTCTGTTAGATAAACATTTCGTCCAGGTGTGACTCCATGGAGTCAGAATCCACTATGTGTACTTTCTGAGGCATGTCATGACTCAAGAAAAACACAACTGTCTGCATGACTGTGTATGTCTGAAGTGACTGCTCTCAGTATCTTGCAGGACCAGGCTTATCTAGGCTAGGTTGTTATGACTGGGCTCTCAGGCGGGGAGGTATTCTATGGAGATGTGGAGGGATGATGAACTGATCTCATTATTTCTAAACAAATTCATCAGATTTAGTCAGTTGTGATTCTGATTCATAGACCAGTACTGTGATAATAGGTGGTGGTCTCATCATGTTTTTGGATAGTATTTTAGGAAAGCCAACTGAACCTGCATCTGTTTTCCTGAAAATCCACAACCAAAATTCATCAATGTAAAATAATTTTGCCCTTTGTCATGTCTTTCTAATCCCCAAGTGTAGCCTGGCCCTACGTGATTCTTCCGCTAGCCACTCTTTTGCTCCTCCTCCTTGGCTATCATAGCATTTGGTTTTCACCCCCAAACGTTCCTCAGGTATTCCACAAACAACTAAAAGCCTTCAAAGGTTCTAGCTAGAATCCTTGGAGGCTCTTTGTTATATGATCATTATTATTATACTATAGTGCTTTTTTTCATTAAATTGCATGTATTATATTACAAGTTCATGTCTGAATTGACAATAGAATCGTCAGAGGTTTCTGCAAATGACCCCTTCTTTCTAAGATTGTGGGCCAGGATAGTTGACAATGTGTGTGGCATGGCCAATAGCTTTCAGTCCACTGATCCACAATGTGCCCAATTCAGTGAGAAAAACTCATCTATGTGAAATAAAAGTGGAAGGTAGGGGTGCTGTCTGATCAATATGGAACAGAATCAGTTTGGGCTGAACATTTAAACCTTAGGGGCAATGGCTATCTTATAAATACACACAAATCCTGCAAATACTAGCACTAAAAGTATAAATTAATGCCATTACATCTGCGAATTGTTCTGTGCACAGTGTAGTATACAATTTACAAACTAATCTTTTACAGTACATTCCACATATGCAAAACATTACAATGGCAGAAATGTATGACATAAAAGACAAGAAAAAAAAACTGCACATTCCCTCAAATATGCTATTTCAATACAGTTGTTAAATTAATTAATTAATGTTTGTTTGAGTGAAAATGTGTATAAAAAATATTGGGATATAACATTTGTACACAATAGACTGGGTTAAAAAAAAAGAAGGAAAAATGACTAAGATCATTTGAATTCTGTTCTTTTTCCCTTAATGCAGCTGGGCAGAAATAAGCAAGATGAAAGGGTTGGTACTTTCAAAACTGTTTCCGTAAATCTGGCTTTTATTACTCAAAAACAGGCATCTGTTCAAAAGAGTCAGATTGTGCTAATGTGCTAGTCTGTGTGTGCATCCGTATGTGTGTGTGTGCGCACATGTGTATGTGTGTGTGTATGTGTGTGTTTGTGTGTACTGTATGTGGGTGTGTGCGTGCGTCTGTGAAGAGTGCAGATGTTTGGCGCTGGTGTTGTTGAATGTGACTAGGGGTCCTCGATGTCCATGAACTCCTTCTTGGGGGCGTGAGAGCCACGGTACCAGTTGCAGGAGGCGTCGCTCCGAGGAATGCAGGTGAAATACTTGGCCTGTTTGCCGCTGTAAGAGGCCTCCATCTGCCAGTCTGTCCACAGACACTCCTCAGGCGCACCAATGGAGCAGGGCAACTGCTGGCATCTCACAATCTGTGGAGGAGGAGGAGATAGACATGCATGCACGGATATGAGGATAGGATTCATACACTTCCTACCATTGTCTTTTCAGCTTTTCAGTATCTTTATTTGTGCTATGCCTTTAAATAGTATTGGGAACAGATGTAGACATCAACATGGTTTTGGTGATTGGAACAGTATGATTACACAGAAATCAAAGTCCATGCACTGGCAGAGTTCCCAACATTGTACTGGACTTAAAAGAAGAGCAATTTCTACTCATCCCAGGTCTTCAGACAAAAGAAGCTAAGTCCAAGAGGACGTGGAACTGGTGAATGTGTGTGTGTGTATGTGTGTGTATGATTGTGATTTTGTCTGCGTGTGTATGTGTGTGTGTGGCTCTTACCCTGCAGTCACAGCCAGACTGGTAGCGCTGGTTGAGGCTAAGTGTTTGAGTGTGGGTTAGATCACTCCATGGCTCCACAAAGTCACAAAGTGTCACATGCACACCGTCAGACTCCATCTTGCCTGCAAACCACAGATGAGGGTGTTAGTGGGAAAATGTAGTCCAGTCTTGTCTACTAACTAGAGTCAAATGTCTGTCAATTCTGAAGAATTGCTAAAGGTATGTGTCCTAGCCAGGGAAGCTTCAGAAATGGCCAATTGACATCATATTTCATTTCCAGAGACACAACTAGCACAACAAATATAAACTGAAGCATTTAACTCCAAAATTCTTTGGAAGTGCAGAAAAAGCGTCTTTAATGTAAACTTACACACCCAGAAATCCAAGAAAATACACATCCGTAGTTTAACCAAAGACAGTTACACAGATGCCTAATGGGAATCATGTAGTCAAAAGAGTGATTGTGATTATGTCAGGGTTTTTGGTGGGTTGAAAATGGGCTGGAATGGGTGCGTCTCAGCAGACTACATTTTGAATTTGCTAGCTGAGCGTCTTGGTTGGAAGTGGTTTGGAATCTAGCCATACAGGTCCAATTGGAGTGTTTTTGGTGTCAGGAGAGGGGCGATGGATACTGTAGTCTCACCTGTAATCAGGTACTCCTTGCTGTCATGCTCCAGATTCACGCCACACATGGCAGAAGTTGGTGCTGTGTAAATGGCCTCCACTGCTTGATCAGGACCCTTGAACATCTGTCAGATGTCAAAAGCCACGACAAAACAAAACAATAAATGAGTGATGCGAGAAAATAAGAGAAAGAGAAAGTAAAATGCAAACACAAGTAGGCAGAGAATGAAATCATAAATCCCCAATCACATTGCAATAGACTGGACCTTCACCATGTACACACACAAACACACACACACACACACACACACACACACACACACACACACACACACAAACATACGTAACAAACACACTCACACACACACACACACACACACACACACACACACACACACACACACACAAGCATACGCATACACACAGGCTTAGACTTACCTTGGTCTGTTTGATGGTGTACTGGATCCTCTTGATAGGGTTACCATAGACATCATTCCCAGAGGCTATCTCCTTCCGTCCCACCACTTTGGCTCTGATCACTGCCAAAGACATCACATAGCCTTTGTTAATAAATCAACATTCAAATATTTCTTTCACACAAATCACTAGACAAAGCGAGTCAGTTGAAGGAAACTTTAAAGCATAACATCTTCCACTGGGGACATTTCTGCTATTGAACCCTTCACCTTGGTGATTCAGTGTGAACTTTTCCTTCGCTAAATGTCTGACTTCCACTGACTTTCTCCTGCTTTATTACTGTGTGTGTGTGTGTGAGTTTGTGTGTGTGTGTGTGTGTGTGTGTGTGTGTGTGTGTGTGTGTGTGTGTGTGTGTGTGTGTGTGTGTGTGTGTGTGTGTGTGTTTGTGATGGAGCGAGACAGAGGAGTAGACAGAGACAAAAAAGAGGAAGAAAAAGACAGAGATAGAGAGTGACGATGAGCGCATGAGAGAGTGAGAGACAACCTGTGTCTGTCTTCCTGTTTGAGGGAAGGCTTCTTTGCGCATGAACTGTATACTGTATGTATTTGTGTGAGTGTAAGTGTGTGTGTGTGTTTATATGTGTGTTTGCGATGGAAAGAGAGGGAGGAATAGACAGAAACAAAAAAGTGAGAAAGGAAAAGACAGAGAGAGAGAGAGAGAGAGAGAGAGAGCTAGAGAGAGAAGGAGAGTGAGAGAGAGAGGACATGAGTATTTCATTAGCAGAAACCAGGGGAAGGAATGTGCTTTGGCCTGACTCTAGGAAGTCCGTCAGCATTCTCCGTGAGATGCCGCCAGCCTCCTCTTTCATCCTTTTTCCTCCCCCAAAACACACACACACACACACACACACACACACACACACACACACACACACACACACACACACACACACACACACACACAAAATGGGCACACACAGTCTCACTCTCTCTGAACTCTCAGCTGGCACTCTAACACAGCACAGCCTCCTGTATAGCCACACTCTAGAGAGATGTGAAGAAGCTTGTGCAGTGGTATGTATCTCCCAGCTTAGATCCTCAGTGCTAACGCTGTGCTTCTGTCTCCCAACACTTTTACACCGCATCTGTCTCCTAACACTCTTAACACTGCCATCTCCCAACATTTCCCAACATGCTTAACACTGCAACTGTCTCCCACCACGCTAAGGTTACGTCTCTGACACTCTTAACACCGCAACTGTCTCCCAACACCACAACTGCCTCCCAAACACTGTTAACGCCGCAATCATTTCCCAACACTCTTAACACCGCAACTGTCTCCTAACACTCTTAACACTGCAACTGTCTCCCAACACGCTAAGGCTACGTCTGTCTCCCGAAACTCTTAACACCGCAAATGTCTACCAACACCGCAACTGTCTCTCAACACCGCAACTGTCTCCCAACACTCTTAACACCGCAACTGTCTCCCAACACCGCAACTGTCTCCCAACACTCTTAACACCGCAACTGTTTCCCAACACTCTTAACACCACAACTGTCTCCCAACACCGCAACTGTCTCCCAACACTCTTAACACCACAACTGTCTCCCAACACTCTTAACACCACAACTGTCTCCCAACACTCTTACTGCTTTACACTCTATGGCTGCATCTGTCTCTCAACACTTTAATCCCCCATCTGTCTCCCAACACTCCCTAACGCTGCAACTGTGTCCCAACACTCTGATACTGCAACTGTGTCCCAACACGGTAAAGCTCAATTTCTCTCTACTTCTGCCCTCACCAACTTCCTGATTTCACCCCCCACCCTCACAAACACACACACAAACACACACACACATATGAACACACACGCGCTGTGAGAGTTGAGAGAGTGAGCTGAGCGGTGCTGGTTGTGGGGCTGTGCTGGGCTGCGCTCCTGAGAGAGAGAGAGAGAGAGAGAGAGAGAGAGAGAGAGAGAGAGAGAGAGAGAGAGAGAGAGAGCCAGCAGTCAGTCAGTCCGTGGCCTAATGAGAAGCAGATGTAGCAGCTCCTGCTCTGCTCCTGCCTTGTTGTTTTCAACCCTTTTTTCTGCTGAACTCAGGAAAAGGGGAGAAAGCGCTTGTCGACCCATTCCTTCACATGCACACGCAGGATATGGGTCTGTGGCACTCTCTCTCTCTCTCTGTCTCTCTCTATCTCTCGCTCTCTCTCTCTCAATGTCTGTCTCGCTCTCTCTCTCTCTCACCAACACACACACACCGTTAAACAAGGGCACACACACACCACACCATCAAGCAACCACACACACACACACACACACACACACACACACACACACACACACACACACACCTAGATAGGGACACATACACAGAGGAACTTTCAGAGAGCTGACCAAGCATAGAAATTTGAGAGTGGGTGACAGAGAGAGACACACTTGCAGACACAAATGCATACCTTCTTTTACCATGAACAGAGCTGCTTCTTTCTAGGCCACACACTGAGACACACTGACACACACACACATACACACACACACACACACACACAGACACACACACACACACACACACACACACACACACACAGAGTGCTTGCCAAATATACCCACAGGATCTTACACCGAAGTAATCGGGCAACATCAGTGCTGTGCGCGTGCACACATACACACACACACACACACACACACACACACACACACACACACACACACACACACACACAGAGTCAGAGAGAGAACTGTAATGCTTTATACAGCTTTAATCACAGCCTCTACCCAGTTTTTCCATTTCCATACATTCATTACATTCCAGGGTTAAGCTGACACCACACACACACACACACACACACACACACACACACACACACACACACACACACACACACACACACACTCATACACACTCACACACACACACACAGCAGCAGCAACGGACGAAAGGCCTTAGAGAGGACGACTGTAATCCCCCTTTCCTGAACAAGAATTGTCGCCACTCAATAGTCAACCACAGACTGCTCCAGCTCCCCTCAGTAAAGTAGGTCATGTGAACACACACCAACACACACACTCACACACACACACACACACACTCTCTCTCTCTCTCACACACACACACACACACACACACACACACACACACACACACACACACACACACACACACACACACAGACACACAAGCTCACACACACATGCACGCGCCTTGACCGCAAAGAAATACAGTTGCTATTAGATCATACTCAAAGTGCACATTCAGTGCAACAAATTCATTCCTGATTAACCCCTACTATCATCATCTCAGACAGCTACTTACACTCAGAAACTCTGTCTCTCTCTCTCTCTCTCTCTGTCTCTCTCTCTCTCTCTTCCTCTCTCTCTCTCTCTCTCCCTCTCTTCCTCTCTCTAGCTGGGCAGAGCAACAGCTTACGTCTACACTAGAGCAACAGATCTGTCAATGAGGCCAGACAGTGGCTGTCTTGGGGACCACAATTCTAAATTGCGAGAGTCAGGGGATCCCTGTGGAGCTGAACTGGTAAGCTCAGAAGCATGCACACTCGTAAGCATAGAAGTATGTACACTTCTAAGCATATGAGTATACAGTTACCTCATATCTACACATGGGCACACTGAGTTATAGGCATAGAAATCCCCATGGATGCAGTGCACTACATGTCATACAATCATACTGGATTAAAATGGATTTTCTGAAATATTCAAAAATTAAGCTGTTTAAATAATAATTTCCAGGAAAATTATCTGGAAATCCAAATCATTACTCTGAACTCTTCATTTTCTCTGTGTACTATGTGGGACCATGAAAGTAGACAGTTAGGTCTGGTCAATAGCAATGACTGATTGGACGAGACGCATTGTACACATCAATAGGAATGATGATATCCCACAATATACCACTGGTGACTTCATCGCTAGTCATCACTCCGCTTTTTCCATTGAGTTGACTGAGGCAAACGTTCCATTCATTCAAAGCGAGCGCAACGATTTTAATAACATCACATTTGGCAGCTCTCCAGAGCAAACTTCTTAATGGAGCAGTGTGAATATGGAGCTTAGCTTCTGAAATACAGAGAAGCAGCGGACCACTCTGCCTGAACTTCCATTCCGTTGATTAGCTGTTGTATTGCTTGGGAACGGGAGACATAAAACTAAGCTAGGAACTATTTCGGGATTGGAGGATGTCTGAACAGAAATGTTAACTAAACAGTAGAAAGTACAATGCGGTGTCTTAAAACTTAAAACAAGCTGGGAATGGAACTGCTGTATAAAAGATACTGCCTTCGGATGCTTGGGTTTCTAACCAAATATGCGAGTGACTGCACTTAGGATGCCACTCCCTTGCCCTACTACCACTTCATCCCTACAATCCGACACCAGACAAACTACTCATCATTCAAACAATATTTGTGTTTTTGTCCCAAATATCAGCTCTGCATATTTTCCTGGAACCTGTGGTTAAAGAGAGGTGAACGAGTGGGAGACGCCCCAGGAGCTCAAATGAAAGAATTTTCTTCATGTTAAGGCCAAGTATCCCAGAAGCCACCTCAAGATAAACTATAATATCTGACTCATGTTCAAGCCCCTTTTGACCCCCCTCTCTCATACACCACACACACACACACACACACACACACACACACACACACACACACACACACACACGTGCACAGGAATGTCCTTGTGTTTGCTGGAAAGCCCCTCTGACTGGGTCTAATGAATGGGTGGTTTCTCCGAGCCAGTGGAACACCCATTCTCACCACCACCATAAACCGTCAGCTACTGGGACGGCTCATGTCTCAGATGGGACACATTCAGACCAAACCAAACCACAGCCAACAAACAACAGATATTTGATGTAACAGGAAACCGGATGTTGCTTCAATGGAGAACAATCTTTCCTCACATGAACTTGTGGCATCTTTTTTTTCTCTCTCTCTCTCTCTCTCTCCTTTCATCTGGATCCATCTCTCTGCCTCCTGACTCTCTGGCTGAATCTCAATGTCCATCTTAAGCCCTACGCCTTGAACCCTCAAAGACTTCACTAGAATGAGTTTGCTTTGTGATTGGCCAGTTCATGCCAGATAAGTCTTGGAGGGATCAGGGCTTAGGGGGGACATTGGGGATTCAGCCTCTGTCTCCTGACTGGGTCTGCCAACATTTCCCCTCCTCCAGACCCCAGACTAACCCTTGTGATCATCTCAGACATTCACTCTTGTTCTGAACCCACTGACACCATCTATGATCACACCATGAAGATAGATAACTACCAATGTTTAGTTCAGTTCATGTTTAGTCTTTGGCTGGAGAAATGAGATCCTTTAAGGAGCATCATCTCATCCAGAGGTGATGACCTCAGTGGGGGGAAGGTACTTTTTTTCTTAGAAGGCACAAGAGAAGCATGGACATTTAGTTGAGCTGAGTTGAGTGGAGGAAAGCGAGTAAGACAAATCTACGGCATCCAAAAGTAGTTGACAGCAAGCTCAAACCTTCTCCAACCTCAATCTTAAAAAAAGTAGCAACACCTTGCCAGGGGGCAAACCAGCACTTTTCTCATGGCACTATGGCTAATATTATGCGCCATGACACATGCACCTAATATCAGAAAGTATTTTGACATTGTGAGATGTGTGAAAGGGTTCTCCAGTGAAAAGAGGAATGCTGTGAGGCATTCAGGAAACTACGACGGAAAGAGTCCACCACAGAGCCAGGGAGCATTTTAATGGGAATTCGGGAGGACAAACTGAGCACTGTTAGGCCCGGCATTAGCATAAGTTTGTGTGTGTGTGGAGCCAGGGGTCTATGAATGTTCAAATAAACCAAAATAAACAGACGTCCTGGAGGCCGAGAGGCTACAAGGACACGCGGACGCCAGGCCCCCGGCAACCCTGTTTTGATAGCGATTTAGAGTGTTGGAGGGAAATAGCTACCTGTCTGGGGGTCTATATCCTCCTATTACAGACAATGAGTCAGCTCGCCACAAGCCATCTCTGTTTAGCTCATCAAGACATCATTCCCTGCTCCGCCTGGCCTTTGATGTAGCCCCTTCATCATAAATAAACCAGCTGTTCCCCTTCTTCATTAAATGGAACATTAAAATGCTGACACTTCTATGGAGAATACCAGGACAGAAATAAACTAAAACCTACTCCAGACAAAGAAAGAAAGAAATGAAAAAGAAATGGAAAAGAAAGGAGAGGAAAGAAACAGAGCGGAAGGCAACAGGAACGAAATGGATGGAACGAAAGCACTTTTTCTCTCTCTTCTCTCTCTCTCTCTCTTTTTTTTTTTACAAAGACAAAGAAAGTCTGGGAAAGTTTTCATCTCCTTGAGAACTAAAAGCAGATGGGAATTATAAAGAGACACTGACTCTCTTTTCTGTCCTAGATAGTTCTCCCTAACTTACAGTTGAAGTAAGTGTCTACAGGAGAGGCCTGGCTGTTGTCTAAAGCATTTAACTATAGCCTTTGCAACAATGATGGTATAGTTGCCTGCAACAATGACAGTCTAGTCATTAGGCTATCATTTGACACCTTGTTATAACTTGTACAACACATCTGCTGATTCATCTGAAAAGATAGGCATAGTGTATGACACACTCCTACTCTCTGTAGGCTACCACCCCCACCCTATCTCAAGTCGCCTAGCGAATGGACAATGAAATATCTGTGCTGTATAAAGTTTGGGGTTGTATTATACAATGTGGCTGACAGGATAATGATTCAAGCAAATAAGGATCTCGTCTATGAGAACAGCTCTGGAGAAATGTTGAACTAGGACCTTTGCCTCTAAAGGACACTGTCCCAAATAAAAGACAATTTATGCAGCAAAGAATAAAAACGACTAGAAAATGATTGAAATCCAATAGTTCTGCACAAATGGCAAAAGCTGTTATCCTTGCTCATGTAGGGTTTGGATTCTATGCTTTTAGTTAAAAAGCACTAAGGAATTCAAGGGAAGAGTTGCTTGAGGTAGGTTTTTCTTTGCATAAGGTAGATGACATATTGACTCCCCACCCTCTCCCGTGAGTACACCCAAAATCGGTAGAAAAATTGTTGTTCCTTCAACAGAGAACCTAGACCTAAGCACAGAAATATTGCACCCGTCCCTACCAGAGAATTCAACTTGCTTTTATTCAGTCAAGATGAAGTTTAAATACAATTAATACATACTAAATCACAATGCTTAGCCTACATCCCAAACTAGGCAAAAGTATAGGCTATTGAAAATGTGCCGTTTTTTGTGGGTGGTTGATGGTAAAATTTGTGCATGACTTACCGACGTCTGCGTTGCAAAATGCCTGTTGAGGATGCATTGGAGAGCAACTGCAAGCCTCGGCGATTTCTCTCACTCGCCATAAAAGCAGCACGACCAGCGTAGCAAGAATACTGTTGTTGAGATTATTCATGTTTAAGACAATAGATTAACTCTCCTGTCTGAAGCAGATTAAATAACTCCGTCTCTGTGTTGTGGAGAAAAAAACGAATTGCAGGAAAAAAAGTATTTCGGCGTTGAGTTAGATACCAAACGATGTCCTGCTTAATTATTCAGTGTTGATCTCATATATATTATCTGGTATACTTGTACGAACCGCAAAAAAATCATGTGATCATGCACTAAGTAGCGTTTACAGCAGTCTGTTCATCGTTGGCGACGTTGACGAACTCCACCCTGAGCTGAAGTCTGCATAAACTATTTGCGAGCGGTAGGGCTTTTTATGCTTGCCTGGTCGAGCTCCGCCCTCCAACTATGACCTGTGTATGCTGTATGAGTTCAGTCAAATGACGACACTTTCCTACAAAATATTATTTTATTTCAAAGGATTTTTTTCCTCCACACATCTTTTGAACTTTCCGAAAAACTCCAGGAGCGCGCGCGCACGCCCTCTCTCTCACACACAAGTAGGCTGTGGCACGAGCGGTTTGCGTGGTGCGTCTGAATGGATTCTGCCCACAGCATCCACACATTTGATGAATTACCTGAATAGGCCTAAATGCCAAAGGGGGTTTAATAGACATGGGCTGCTGTAAAATACTGTTCCACAAAAATGACATCTAGGATGTCCAAGGATCAACAAGCTGCTGTTTATGTGTTATCTGTCACTTTATGCCCCATTACAAGTCTATGGGGCAGCATTTTATGGGTGAATAGGGTAAGAAAAATGTAACTAATAGACATCCCCACAAAAATTGGCAAGCTAACTATTCATGTTAAGATAAAACTTTTTTTTGTATTGCAAGTTTTCTGAGATATCGTGTGTACATACCTAAATGAGGCATCCTACCCCTACAATTATGATCTACATTTTCATCTGTAGGCCTACCGTAGGGGTAGGCTATATGGGGTAGACAGCCTAAACTATATATTTTTAGAAGCCTACACCCTGTAGATGAGATTAATTATGCACTGAGACAAGTGCTCTTCTCCTCCACATGGACAATGCATAATCCTCTACAGTATTCGCATTACTTTGAAATGCATTGATTCTCAATTAACACCCATGTAGCTCTAATAGATAGTGTATCCCAAAATTGTGAATATTTACACTGAATTTCAAATTCAGCATAGCCTCACTTCTTACAAATAGTTAGTTTGGTTGGTAGAGGTGCACTGTAAACCCCCATGGCCTAAAGCGTAGGCTATGTCAAATATGGTGTATTGCATCAGCTAATGGCTCACTTACATGAATGTCCAAAGTATTACAGAAAAAAGACATGCAATCAGTGGTTAAACATGTGGCTCTTTCCATGTAATATGAGCAAAAGCATATTGCACAACACATTTCGTATGAGTGAGGGTATAATTATAGGGTGTTGATAGTTCCTTTGTGCCCGGGAGTGATGAGCAGGTGTGTCACCCCTCATCGCTGTTACCAATCCCCCCCAAAAAACAAATGAAATGAGTTGTTGGCCAACAATTTCCCAATCGAGATTATCTACATTAATCTACCAATAATTCATGCATATTCCTGATGTGAGTCATCATTTACATCAGCAATTGTTGTGTAGGTGCAGTCAGTGAATAGGTTTGTTTATGTTTTTATTTGTGGATTCTGTAGAAATAAATAAAGGAGCATTTCAGCCCCAAACCCTGTTGTTTCAGGAGCCTGAGGGGAAAAGAACAAGAACATCTCATACAACACAGACTCAATAGTGAACCGGTAGCCACTTAGACTATTAGCTCTACATTGTACCAAATGTTGTCATTCTTTTTCCAACAGACAGCACTCGGTAACCTCAAACGAATAATGGGCCTTTGGGGGTTAAAATGCTCTGAATTCTTCCTATAAGTGAATTTTAAATTATTTGTTTTACTACTGTGAACAAAACACATGAAGGGATAAAACTTGACATTGGCTCCTCAACCTCTAAAAAAAACAATCTGTTCATATGCTCCAGAGAGCTTTTTTTTGCATACTTGTCAACTCCTGAAAAGTATTGGACTCAGAAGGCCACTGGAATTCCACTTTCTAGGATGTGTCTAGGATGAAATGGAATGATTAACACCAATTTTTTTATGATTGGTCCTGTCTCGGCTATTTGGCTCATTTAGAACCCAGAATGGCTTGTATGAAAATGTCCTTAAAACAATGGGTGAAATACATGATTAAACCTGCAGACTGAATCAGAAGTACAATATTGGGATATTGGGATTATTTCTCCTCTTTTCATTAATACAAACAATAGGCCCATATGCTGAAGAATGCTGAAGCACTATAGTATGCCAAGACGACCATAAGGGGTTGCTCAATTAAGACCTTGACAAAAATTACGGCAATAAAGACAATGATATTAAACGTACTGATGAATGCAATTCTGGAGGTCCTGTCTGTTATAAATGAATCATAATTATATTCAAATCATATTAGAAAGTAAAAAATGATCAAAGGAGTCCTAATTTGAAGTAAGATATATTTAATACTTCAATACTATGAGGAAGACAAACACAAAACTGCTCCAAGTGGAGTGAGGGGATACATGAATAGTTTTATTGATTTTATTATTATTATTATTATTATTATTATTATTATTATTATTATTTATTCTAAAACAGTGTTTTTGTGTTACCCTGTGTTCCTAAAGTAGCTTAGAATAGTTTAATTTTCTTGATAATATAAAATAGTGGAAGCAGAATTTTTTCTGTTCTCAGTCATTGTAACAATCTTACAGGAAACCATTTGTTAGTGAATGTATGTTTTAAGCATTCAAATGAGCATGACTCAGTACAGTATAAGGCTGAAACAAATGCCATTTGTGGCAAACAAATGCCTTTTCTTCCTAACATGGCTCTTGATTATCCGTTCTTTGGAAAATAAACTATTCCACTAACGTTTTTCCCAGCATTGTGCCGTGACGGAACAATGGGCGTAAGTTCTCATCCACAAGCTCATGAAATTCTATTTACATAAGAATTGTGTAGGTGTAGCCCGGAGATGTTGACCATTTGTGTGACTCTGACTTCATATTGGCCAGCTAGTAGTAAGTTTCCAGATAGTCCAGACCATCCTTTGGAGTTGTGAATAGTGAAAACATGAGTCATAGCAGGTTGTTACAATCACTTTCCCGTTTTTCATCAGCAGCACCCATCTCATGTGTCACCCATCCTTATTTCCCGTTGGACCCCAGATGATGACATCATAGTGAATGAGCACCACGTCTGACCATCCCCATTCACTTTCAGGGGACTTTACACTCTTTCGCAATATGTGGATATGGAATACCCTTGATAACCTCAAATAAAGTTCAGGAGGATTCCCTGAGTACAGTAATAGAAGAGGTTTGAGTTTTTTTCTATGTTAATTTCTGACAAAATCATTTTATAAAAGTTTCTGCAAGTATATTGGTTTTGCTTCTCTTATCCTTAAACAATGCCCAGGCAACTGGAAAAATACTTGACACAGGCTTGAAGATATTGTCATGAACCAAGTCATGCAAGTGCATAATTGCCCTTCAATTAGTTTGCATCCTTAGGGTAACAATAATTAAATAGTTTCCAAATCTAAAACAGTCTTGAGTGGCAGTGGTAGCTTACAAAATGATGAAATATCCATTGAACCATGACACTGGAAACGGAAATTTAATTACAATACTGCCCATTGTGTAATTCAAAAAAAGGCCAGGTGACATAAAGGTGACATGAGGTAACAGGTCTTTAGTTAGTTGTAAACAAGGGAGATTTACTGACTCTTGTTGTGTTACAAACACATTCCTAGACAACTGTCTGGACCCTGACAAGAAACACACACAAATCAGGACTTGTTTCAGCTCTCCGTCTGAAAGTATGAGTCTACCTGTTTGTTAGCAAATGAACACGCCCCTTCTGTCTCGGACCAAACAGATAAACCATAAGTTGTCTGGGGTACGGGATGTACACAATCACTCTATCAGTTACAGCAGTTTGGAAAAACTGCAAGTACTGTTGATGCATAGTCAAGTGAAATGTCACGGACAAACACCTCATTTCTCTTCCCAGTCTCTTCCTCTTCTCTCTTGTTTCAGCATGTTTAATCCCTTAGCCAAAGGTCACGCACTGGCATGTTTATTTTGTCTAGATTATGCACGTTTATTTTGTCTAGATTAGGACTAGATTAGAACAATGGATAAAGCAGATTCAGATTTATTCTGATGAACAAGATATGCAAAATAGCATTGTAGAACTAAAGAGTGGATCCTTTAGATGATACAAAGATGATAAACAATGCTTTAGCTTGAGCATTCTGGTGGATATGGCTTCAAATTGAGAGTCAAATTTTCTCCCTCCGCTGAAGTGTGTTATGGATTTGGCATATGGGTGTTGATGTGAAAGAGGGGGCTCATGGGGGCAGGGATGATCAGGAAAGAGCGGGCATGACGAAGCAATTGCCGCTCTTTATCTAGTAGAGACGATTCCAGCGCAGTGTTCTCTCAGGCAAACATGATAATTGGTACCGTAATGCAGGAGGAATTTCTACGGTGCCTGGAACACAGGATGATTAAATTCCGGGAAGGGAAAGACTTTTATAAAGATTATGAGATATTATACCAAGCTTTACCTCATCTCGCCCTGACTATGCCCTGTATTTTTTTTGTAGCATAACTCATCAAAAACACATAGCAGAGGAGTTAAAGTACAAAATGTGTTTAATAGCTCTAAAATGAGTAGATTCATTTATATTACAACACTTTCACCGCTCTTCCTGAGCATGGAGGTCAGGGGTCACCAAACTACGGCCCAGGGGCCAAATGCGGCCCTCTGCTCTCTTTCATGCAAGCTGCCATGGCCTGTAGTATAGCCCACCACTATTACACTTCAAATCCATCACACATCATAGTTTCAGTACTAGCGTGACATGTTTAAAGTGAAGTGTGGAGACTATTATTTCTGTATTATGGCTAATTATTTTGTTTGTTTATTTTTTGTTGCATTCCTTTGTATAATTTTTGCTTTTATAATTATTTACACTCAGATTTACAGTATTTCTCTGTTCTCCATAGTAGAGGGCTAAATATGCCCCTACTAGCTGGTAATACACAGAATATCTTGTCTTTGGTGAACTTCTGAATTTTGGAAACAATTTTGTCACGTCTATGTACAGTCAGAAAAATCTGAAGCATTGGCCACCCTTTCTTAGAAATAGAAATTTGCATACTTGGTGAAAAAAACAGCTGATTAAGATATTGCTTGCACACAGCAACACACTTTTGACAAATCAGCAAAAGAAAGGTTTGAGACAAGGGGGGGGGGGGTAATATGACTATCCCTTTTGAGCTGAAACTGTGGCGAACTTCATTAATAGTCTTTTTCAAAAAAGTGCGCTCAACTCCAGATCGTTTTATCAGAGTCTCCGGGTGCGAGCGAACATTTGATGTAGGAAAGCCGCACTCCCGAATGTAGTTTTCTTACTAAGACAGACGTTTCGGCCTAAGCCTTCTTCAGCGCCTTGACGCTACATCAAATGAACTTTATTAATATCCACATTTTTAAATTTCTGTTTGCACTATTCACACAAAGCATGTGGTCACGATACTGTAGAAAGCTGCGATAGAGAGCCAAGACTGAAACAGTCTGAAGCTGGAGGTCTCCCACGGCTCCTCAGGTGGCAGTAGTGAGGTATATCTTAGGCACTGGTCTGCAAGCATCATAAATCATTTTATGAAGATGGTATGGAAGCAGAATACCAGAGATGCTCTCCAGCACAATGCAAACTTATTAGTTCATTAGGGTGAAATGTTGAAACAACAGGACAAGGTTTCATCAAGATAAAACCTGTCATGCCTGTACACATCATAAGCAAACATGCACTAGGCCAAAGAATACATTTGGAGAACGATCTTATCAATGATCTTCTTTGGTAAAATGACTACTCATGTGCTCTACTCTACTTTGGTAAAATGACTACTCATGCAGGTCAGGAATTAGGAATTACTTTCATTTTAGGAAATTCAACACAGACTTACCATATTAGTGGCTCTTTTGGTTGTATTTATTGAGCTACACATTCATTGAAACAACTAAATGTTTTGTCTCAAACATAGTTTCAAGTTATATGTGGCCTTTTGTTAAACTTCATCTATATTCAGAATCTGGATTAAACTGGAAAACACTTGGGAACATGGGAAAAACTGGTGTTACAGAACATCAGTAATTATGGCACAGTAGGACTAGACCCCTGGGAAAACATCAAACAACCGTCCTTCCTGACTAATTAGGCTTAACGAGTCATTAATAAACATATTATAAAACAAGTGTAGTAGACACAATTTTTCTTTTCTTTCTTTTTTCTGTTTCTCATCACCTTTGATACTCTTCATGACAAATCTGTTCTATGGAGAGCAAAAGCAGAGGTGAAACAGTCAGCAAAGGAAAATGCTTCAAGAACAAACGTCATTGTTGAATTTTAGAAGATGGGTCTTTGGTGGGACCTTGATAGTTTTCAAGTCCGTAGTTTGTAAGGGTGTGAGCTCTCAAGGCTTCTATGGTCTTCAACTAGGCTCTCACAAACTGAAGCAGCCTTCTTCGATAAAGTATTTCATTTAGTGATGAGAACTACTGATCCAGAACCACATCAGGTAAGCTAATGAACTCGTATGTGTGCGTCATAGGTAGTTATGGGTTCAATGGACAGTTCAAAAAAACATTACTTAAAAGAAAAGCAACAAGGATTAAAATACCAATAAGAAAAAAATAAAATACATAAACCAAACCAACATACACTAAACAAACAAACAAACAAACAAACAAACCAAAAACAACGTAAACGTAAAATGCATTCAGAATCACCATGGTACTTCAGTGCCCCCATCAGCTTGCTCAGAGTATCTGAGCTCTGATCTCTTCCGTCTTTACATTCAATAGGAGAAAATGTGAGCAGAGTCAATCCAGTGCTACTGGGCTCAGTTGCGCCCGTGTCACATGACCTTGACACGCTTGCAAGAGCACAGCGAGTCTCATGGAACTATAAACCCATCACTGACTGGCACTGACTGACTGACTGACTGGTACAATGTCTGACTGGCTGAGTTTCGGTTTGCGCCACCTCAGGCGTGTCAGGATGAGTAGAGTGTGTCAGTGAGTGTGTGAGTGTGTGAGTGAGTGTGTGAGTGAGTGTGTATGTGTGTGTGTGAGTGTGTGTGTGAAAGAGTGGTGTTGGTGATGGAGCATGCTGGAGGTCAGGCGGTGGCAGTTCCTTAAGTTTGTACTGGCGTGGGGCTGTGGCACGGAGGGTGGGGGGTGAGGACACGGAGGGGATGCAGGTAGTGAACTGTGTGTGTGTGTGTGTGTGTGTGGGGGGGGATGGGTGTGGGTGAGGAGTGGTGTGTTAGGACAATAGGACTCAGCTACGGACCAGAATGCAACTCTTCGGAGGCGATCAGGCAGAGTTGCGTTCGCAAGGCTGTGTAGCTTTTTTTTTTAGTGTTCCAAGTTCAATGCCCTTAGATGAACTCCAGGCCCTCATACTTGACGTCTCCGATCTTGGTCTCGGGCAGCAGCACCTGTCCGTCCAGTGTAAAGGCCAGGATGTAGGTGGCGATCTTCCCGGCGTCCTCCTCGGATTTGAGCGCCAGGATGATCTGGTCGTCGGTGTTAGGCACAAACTTGAAGGAGGAGAATCCGTGTGTGGGCTTGAGGGGCCCCACGCGGCTCACCAGAATGTTCTGGAAGTCTGGCGAGCAGTTGAGCAGCAGGTTGGTGCCACGGCTCTCGTCCGCCGTCTCCTCGTAGCGTTCGTTGCTGGCCCGCCGCGGCAAGAAGAACCAGCGCTGCAGCGAGTCGCTCCACGCAGCAGACTCATGGATCAGATAACCTAAATGCAAAATAAATAATTAAATATTTGTTAATAGCCTACAGTTAACAGTTAAGGAACAGTGATTAACAGAAATTAAACAGTACTTCACAGTGTAGTAACTTAGCTAGTTGGCTAACAGTTACAGTAGTTTACAGTTTGTTATGTCTAAATGATAACATAGAAAAAGCATAATGGAATTAAGTCATTTAACTGATTGAAACCACTAAATGCTAATAAGCTATTTAATAAGCATTTATTGGGTGTGGTTATTATAAAGTGGGAGCAAAAAAGGTAATTTATATGGCATTAAAAACCAAAACGCAAAAACAATAAAATGTATGTTAAAAAAACGTTGTATGCTAAAAGAAACAGAGAAACCCCACCACACTCACAGACATGCAGACAAACAACATTGCAAACAAAGACGCAACAGCCTTCCAGAAACAGGCGAGTCAATAAGGGTCAACGAGAGAGGTCAGGAACACGGAGAGAGTGTGACGGTGAGAGATGATGTGGGTGATGGAGAAAGCATAACAAAGCCAAAAAAAGGGGAAGCTGAAAATGGCAGACGGATGAGAGTGACGCAAAAGGTGTGTGTGGCAGGCCGGAGTGTGAAACTAAACAAGGGCTGAGTCAGTAGGCGTCGCTGGTGGCTGAGGTTTAGTGACACTCTCACAAGCAGGAATCACTGGCGTCAGTGGAGTACAACATGTCTGATGAAGAAATGCCCTTGAGCACAACTCACTACACATTGACAATAACAAAGAATTTACGATTGAGTAAAAATGAAGTTAAGTCTGTAGTAAGACCTGCCGTGACCTTCTTATTCTGAGGCAACACAGTGCTGACATCTTAGTGCGTCATTGGGTGTCACACAGACAGACAGGCAAACAGACAGGACAGATGCACACAGAAACACTTGGGCTGATCACTTATTCTATAGATTCTGTGCACTCCACTGTGTGTCTTTACTAAATGTACCTTGAAAGTACGCTGACATGTGTTGTCATGGAATCCAATCAAGACAGTTAAATGTGTATGTACACACACACACACACACACACACACACACACACACACACACACACACAGACAGACAGACAGACAGACAGACACACACACACACACACACACACACAAACACAAACACACACCTGGAGGCTGTATCCCTGCTGCAGAGCGCAGAAGGTGATACTTTGGGACCCAGTTGTGATGCTGGACGTCCCCGTGGAAGCCGACGACCTTTACCCACTGTGGGTCATTATTGACAAACTCTCCTGAGGTGGTGGTCCACTCCTTCCCCAGACCCCCCACATACAGCTGCTCGTCCTTCACGGCCAGCCACTCCGCCTTGAAGCCTGCACATAGTAGCACAACACACACTCAAATTTTTATACATATTTTTTTTTAAAGATATTTTTTGGGGCTTTTCACACCTTTATTGGACAGGACAGTGTAGAGAGACAGGAAATGAGTGGGAGAGAGAGAGACAGGGAGGCATCGGGAAATGACTACGGGTCGGAATCAAACCCGGGTCCCTGGATTTATGGTATGGTGCTTTAGCCAACTGAGCCATGATGTCCCCACTCAAAAAATATTTGAGCATAAAATTGGCAAAAACAATCAGATTTGATTTGTGAATACAACTGAATATAATATCATTGTATCAATGTCGTTCCTCCATTACAGTAGAAACATATCACACAACTTCGAGTAGAGCTATTTAGGCCAAACCCCCTGCTGTACATGCATTGTGCATTCCTCCATCACATGCACAGTAATTTCTAGAATTCTGAATTAAACTTTTTATATGGGAGGGGACATCCTTTCATTTTGAGAAGGGAGCTGTGTGTTTTTGTTGTTTAGTGAAACAATTAATTGTTTGATGAAAGTGTTGGCCTCCGCATAAATAAAGTTCCATTTTTACAGTTAAATCACTTTTTTTCCAAATCTATTCTATAAGCATATCTGCTAATGGCAAAATAATATGTTAACGTTTGTCTTGGTATATGACTATGCTTCTCTAAATTATCCCAATTTTAAAATTCATGTTAATTTCCATAAACTCTATTACTTGGAATGCACTGATGAAGCATTTCTCAACTCTTGCACTTGCTGTCCTATTAGCAAATGGCACTCCCAGTAGGCATTTACTTGTATTGTGTAGCAGCTTGATTGTTATCCCTCTTTTGTAAGTCGCTTTGGATAAAATTGTCTGCTAAATGCATACATGTAAATGTAAATGTATTAACTACTTCTAAGAGCGCAGAAATGAAATAGAAGTGCACTTTCAGTGCAAAAATCGACACATTAAACACACAGCAACAGCAGTACTGGTGCCGACCTCACCAGCCCTCAGTTTTCACACTCAAATACTGATGGCAATACAGACGGGAGATAAGACTGGTATTCATCAATCCTTACACTTTCCATTTGTAGCCATGCATCCTAAGATGCACTCTGTAATTTGAGAATTCTTTTTGTATAGTTATGGTAAGATATGTTATTAATCTATGTCATAATCTATGTAGATAGATTATTTCTCAGTGAGTGTAACATGTTCTCCCTTTGTACCATGAAAAACACTGACATTCCCAATGACATATTTGCACATAGACACTGACACTTGCACATGACATCAGTCTCATCACACGGGTGGAAGTAGAGTTAGCTAACCATAGCTGATAGAGATATCACCATCCCTTGTGGAGAATGACAAAAATCCACATACAACAGAACAAGCACAGAACAGGACAAACTTCATTCAGCAGAAAAGACCATCTCTGCCCACTGCCTGTACCTGTTGAGGTGTTCAGTGCTTGGGCAACGTTGACAGGTCAGTGTTGCTGGTCTATTGATCATGTCTATGTGTGTGTTATAACATATGCTACAGGATGCTTGAATTCAGGCTCTATTTTTTTTGCCAACATGTGTATCAACTTCTTAATTTCAGACCAAATGGACCTGATTCTGATTCTTTGTGTGACACAAGAATTAATATAATCCTGTGACCACAAACATCCCTTTCTCCATTTAGGATGGGTGCTGGAATGTATTCACAAATAGTAATAACAAATGTGATCCGCACACAGAATCTTGTTCCCTCTTGAAATTTTAGTTTTCTTGTGTGACACAGGAACCTGACTAGCTGGATAAGGTTTAAGGACATGAGAGTTGGGGCCACAGACCTTTGGAGACACTTCCGTCCCCATCTGGCAGGATGACCCACGGCACGGCCCTGTTGCCATCGATATGGTAGACCACGCCCGTACGGTCGTCCACGCTGTAGAGTCGCCCGTTGAACACCACCAGCTCCGACAGCTCCATCCCCCGGCCCTTCTCTGCCAGGTGCGTCTGCAGCTCCACCTTCTCCGTGTCCCACTGGACGCTCAGGTGCGGCCGTCCGGCACCCTCGCTCATCAGCAGGTGCCCGCGCCGCAGGTAGCTGATCCAAGTGTTCTTCTTGCCGTCCTGCCGCGAAGCCTGGTCCAGGTCGGCGATGACGGCGATACGGTAGCGGAGGCCCTCGGACGTGCGCTCGGGCGCCGACAGCGGGTATGTGTCATTATAGCGTTCGCCCAGGTCCTCCTGCGGTAAGCTCTTACGGCCGAAGCCGTGCGGGCCACCGCGGTCGTGGGTCGTGTGATGCAGGGCCCCGGTGGCGCCCCCTGGCGAGAGCTGCATGTACAGCAGCAGCAGCAGGCCCAGCAGTGCACCCATCAGCACTATGGCGCGCCATTTGATGCGGAAGCGCGGGTCCAGCGTGTTGGTCATGGAGGCCAGGACAGGAAGACCCCCTACCGAGATGCGCAGAGGACTGCGCTGCTCATTCTGCTTGGGCTCCGGCGGGGTGAAACCTGCTGCCGACACAGGCATGGACGAGTGAGCAGTACTGCCACCTGCAAGAGAGAGAGAGAGAGAGAGAGAGAGAGAGAGAAAGAGAGAGAGGAAAAGAAAGAAAGATTAAGAAAGAAAGAAAGAAAGAAAGAAAGGAAAAAAAGAGAGAAAGAATTTAACAATAGCAGTAATTTGTCATTGCAATAATATAACATGTATGATAACTTTGAATTTAAAGTTTTAAAATTTTAAAACTCCCATACAAGGCACTAATAACACATCAATATTTGATTTGGATTGTAACACAAAGCTTATTTTTAAATTCCACATTTTTTTACACAATAGAAAATGATTCACAGTATTCTCACTAAGAGAGACAGAGAGACAGGGAATGAGGAAGACAGAAAGTGAACGATAGAGGGAGGCAGAGAGTTAAAATTCAAAGAGTTCATTAGCCTAACTCCTACAGTATAATTGTACAGTCAAGAGTCATTTGCTACCCGTTCACAGCAGTGATTGAATTCTGGGTGATCAGCCTAGCTTATTCAACTTAACCTATGTTAGAGCACTTTGCCATGTCATCTTAAAAAAAACAGCCACATACAACAACCTTTCACCTATTGTTTGCACTGTGTGTGGACCATACACTGCAGAACCTCACCTTTCACTCACTCACTCAGGCAAAGACTTTGCTGACTCATGGCCACACCTGTGTTTGAACCCTAATACCACTTTCACCCAACCCATCCCCCGCCCACACAATGGCTAGATCCCAATGCCCTTCCTAAGCACTGAGCCCTACACCCTCAAAGGTATAAATGAACCAATCATAAAGCAGATTCATGCTGGTTAGGTTTCTGAGGGTTCAGAGCATAGAGTGTAGTGGAGGGCTTGGGAGTGTGTTCATGTGTGACTATAATAACCTGCTCAGGGTGAAGTGATGCATTGATGTGCCACCAAAGCAAGTATTTTGCTCACCAAACTGGTTGTTCCACTGCTAGCCTAGCTTTGCTTAGCTTAAACACCACAACCTGAACACAGATACGGTAAGTTTTACACGGAAACAGGACATCAGGTGAGACCGCATCTACAAACCCCATTCAACTGTTTCTGATCACTGAACCGACTCAACTCTACCGTCTCTCAGAGGCTTCTGGGAAATCCGTAGCTAGTTACTGCACCATTCAGAGATAACAGAACACCAATCCCGTAGATCAAGAGGAAAAGATGACCTCTGTAAACCTACCTCTGCTGATTGCCAGCTGACCAACGTCCCGAGAGAGAGAGAGAGAGAGAGAGAGAGAGAGAGAGAGAGAGAGAGAGAGAGAGGTTAGAACTACTAGGTCTACCTGAGGACACCTGAGAAGTCTTGCTACCGGAGTGTGACAGCACAGTCACCGGGTGTAACAATGGGGTGTGAGCCAAAGGAGTGTGTGTGTGTGTGTGTGTCTGTGTGTGTGTGTGTGTGTGTGTGTGTGTGTGTGAAGATGTGAAACGTGGGTGGGATTTAAACTCAAGGAGAAAGGCGGCGACAAGCGATGAAGTAGGAAACACCTGAGAACTGCCAAAGAAGCAAGACTGGCTCACTTGTAGTCTGGGCTGGGTTCACTATTTGGGCACAGAGCTGTGCTCAGTCAGTACACAGAGGACGGCCCTACACTACGTCAAGCCACCATTGAAGACAAACGCTCAAAGCCAGTGATCACATGACCTAAACCACTTTACCAGAGAGGGATTTTAGAGACCATCATCCAGGCTACACAACAAATTGAATTAAACATTAAGTAACCTATTTGAGCAGTACTACTACTAGGATAAGTAGGGCTCTAGGATCAGATTCGTAAGGGACTAGAAAGAGAAAACCATACCAATAACTATTGATATGTAATTGGACCAATATCTAAAAATCAAATAGAAGTTATCTAGACAGAAAATGAAGTCTACAGATGTAGTTGTAACATGGCTATTTACTGTACTAATGAGTCATTACCTCGCTAAGGACGTTATGTTTTCGCAGGCGTCTGTCTGTCTGTGTGTCTGTGTACAAAATAACTTGAAAAGTAGGCTAATGCACAGACTTGGATGAAATGTTTGACGTGTATTGGGACAAGTGTATTGGGAAAAGTGACAACTGATTGAGTTTTGGTGCTGATTGGTTATCCGGAACGGCATCTAGAATTTATATTGCATCTGTGACCATATTGCCTTGGCGAAGGTCTGCATTCTCTGAATGCTTTTCTAGTTCTCCATTGAGATTAAAGACTGTAAGAATTGCATAGAAGTGGTATGTAAAAGGCACTGGTATAGCAAAGTAGCTTCACTGCTATTTCTCCTGTAGAGCACATAGTATTTCAAGAAGATTTCTTTTTTGTTTTTCTTTTTCCAACACAGTGATTCGATAAGATACAAAAGCATAATGTAATACAAGGACTACTGTTTTAGGACAGTTTAAGACACGGTGTCCTTTTATACTGCCCAACTGTGAACTAATAGAGAGGAATTAGAATAGGATCTAGGAAATATGGGTGTATAAACATAGCTTATATCCGAAAGGGTGATTAAGTTTAAAGACAAGATCATAGTGATTCAGCATAAACAATCGGTAACTGATTTCTCTTCACTCTATTCACGTACTGACCAATTACCCAGTCGGTCTTCTGCCCTCCACTGATACTGTGGACTATTAGGCACTTCTGTGATAAGGGAGTCGGGGTGTATGTGAATAAGACGTTGAATGGTAATTTGAGATTGATCACTGACTCATTTGATTTAACTTCTAAAACAAATTGTTATTTCCAAATGAGTTCTTAGATCTTACATAATTCATAAATGTCAAACGTAAAAATTTAGGAGACACTTTTTTCCCCCACAACAGACACATACCTCCATTACGGAGTGCAGAGAGCAAGAGCTCTTTCCTTAAATAATAAACAAAAAAGAACCACACATGCATAACACGAGACCCTTAGAATGAACTAGAAAGCTTCTTTTCTAGAAGATAGAAGCGGGGAAGTTTGCAAAGCCATGAACTACTACCTGGTTACCTACAGTAGTCAGCTCAGAAATAGCTGACTAATGATGAGTTGCAGCCCACTCAGATCTTCCAAGTTGCACATCTCAATGGAGCCACAGCTGACAGAC
Source organism: Sardinella longiceps (assembly GCA_027497455.2). Taxonomy (NCBI): domain Eukaryota; kingdom Metazoa; phylum Chordata; class Actinopteri; order Clupeiformes; family Clupeidae; genus Sardinella; species Sardinella longiceps. Next base: position 72,480 of record JAODXP020000015.1, read on the forward strand.
ACTAAATACACAATAAAGTTTTTTACCCTTGGCATTCTTCTTCACTGCTCGTTTGCTGACAGGCATCTCTCTGTGAAGGTGTAAGGCACTGTGGTCCGACAACACATCCGTCCGCAAAATTCAATCACACACTCATGGACACTGGAGAGACTTTGTTCTCTCACAGCACGGACGAGACTGAACAGCGTAAATTCAACAGGAGGATTAAAACTGATTACCTAACTAGAAGTCCAAAGGGCCATATCGCCAGGCTAACGCAAGGAACCACCCCACTCATGTAACATTTCAAAACACCCCTCCTAAACCAGACTGGCTGTACACACACACACACACACACACACACACACACACACACACACACACACACACACACACACACACACATAATTGATTGCATTTTCTGTCACAAGAACAATACTGGGACGCATACCATCCCACTGAGGGAGTGTCATGCTTGGAACTTCCTATAGGCCCTATACGTTCAGGTGGATAGGCTACTGTGTTCATAGTTCAAACAAGAAAAACTGCCCTGCAGACCACCATAAGAAACCGGTAGCAATGAGAGATTGACAGAAATGGGAGAAAGTTAGTTAGCCCTGTGGTGGCAGTCTGACCATATAAAGATGATGATCTGATACCGTTACCTTGTTCAAGAAGCTACTACATTTCCTTTAGGGCAGTAAAGTCATAAAACAACCGCACAAGCTGTGACCTGCAGTTTCAAAGGCAGATTTATGAAGTTGGCTACCATTAACTTAACTAGAGCCAAAAGGACTGTTGAAGACCTTCTAAGAAACCGCCACCACCAAATACATAACGTTACTGGTAGCTACTTCAATGTTTTGTTCCTTAACAGACCATTGCTTCTGAAGACTAACATTAACAAGCTTAACTTAATTCGGCCTGTTTATCTTAACGTTACAGATAAGATCACTGCACGACTTCGATGTTGGCTTGCAACAATGTTATGGACACACACACAGTCGATTTGCTTAAAGTTTTCAACGTGCCAACGTCTCAGCCAACATACAATGAAGTGAAATGACAAATACCAATGAAAAAGGAATCCTGTAAAACTAAATGTCATTACAGAGGTAAGAAGGCGACCCCACCACCACAGGAAGAAGCAACACCACTGGGATGTTCCTTCAGGTCTGCGTTTACCTCGTACATACCTGACACTTTCAAACATAAAACACACACTTACTCACGCGAATCTTCGCCAAGTGTCGTTTCAGTGTGGTGACAATATAATTGTTGGCTTTATGGTAAGCATTTATCAATTCATTGCTCCTCTTTTCGATGGTCTTCCTGCAACACAGCAACACGACAGTAGGCTGTCGCTTGTTACTTCCTCCACCGCTGACACGACACTGCAACGTCAACTGATTCTTGTAAGATACGGCTGCGCAGATTTTGCGCATATTTTTTTTCCTGCGACTCAAGTCGCGCCTACATTTGCGTTACATATTCGCAGTAGCAATAGTTTGCATCCAAGTTTTTCCAAGATAATAATTAGCACATTTCAGTCAGACAAAATATTATAACGCTTAGCCCTGTTTCCTGTTTAATGCCATATCTAAACAGCATTACAAATAGGAATCTTATTACACTATATTACTCTTTATGTAGCAGAAGAGACTATAAGTCTTATTTGATTCCATTGCGTTTAATTTTGTTTTAAAATGCTTTCTTGATGTTTCTGTGTATAAATCCCTTTAGCATTTGTACATTTTGTAACATTTGTAACATTCCGTGTCCCAACGTCCAAAATCTAGCCTACTCACCTCTGTACTGTAGCCCCTCAGTCTGTGTGAAGAGCAAAAGTACCCCCCAATCAAACAATCAATAAAGAAATACTGTACATGTTGAAGTGTTTGCAGAGATCCTCCACTAAAGTGTGTACAGGACTGACAGAATGAGGGATGAAGAAAACTGCTCTTTATTTGGCAACAGCTGAGTGGTCAAACATTTGAGGCACAATATCAAAAAACAACAAAACAGGGTTTCATGTCTAATGAATTTTTGGGGAAAAAATGCACTACAACATATCAAACTGTAAATATACCTCTGTTACCTTGAGAGGATACTTTCAGATACTAACTGTGAGAATGTAGGCAACTCAAAAAAGCACAAAAACAGAAATTCTGAAAGTAATAATCTGCTGTGACAAATGAGAAGAAAAACAAAACAAAACAGTAACAACAACAACAAAAACCCACACAGATATTCCTCAAATCTGGCACTGGACATTGAGACTTCAGCCATCTACTGTATAAAGAACATGACAGTTGGTTTCCCATGACGTGTGTGATAAATGAGTGTAAAATTCCCATTCAGAAACCTGTATGCCCTTGTATTAATTGTCAGTGTCTCAAATAAGCACATATTTTGTAACTGAATCTCAGAATATACAATATTACTCCATCACAAATTCTAATTTCTATTATTGCATAGACTTATCTGACACCAGAATCTCTGGTGGGGATTAAATATACAGTGTCTTCTACTGTGCTCAAAGTGACTTAAGTGGTAAAAAAAAAAGCACTTCAGGTGACATGGCATTGAGTTGTAATGGCAACCTCTGGTGGTTGGCACACTGAAAAGTCCAGAGGTTTTTGACATTTAACCAACTTATTCAGTGGTCCAATAGCCTGGACAAAAGCTGAAGGCCTCTTTGGTGGAATATTAAGAGGACAGTGGCACATTCCAATTCTCACTGTTTTGTAAAACATTTTTTTTTTTTAACATGCGCTTGGTGCTCACTTGTGTCTTTCTTTTGACAATTCTCAAAGATATTTCCTTTACAAACGCAGTATCACTCCAATGATATTTAAGTAGCTTACAGAAAACAAACGCAATATTTACAAGCACATCTCCCTCATTAGAAAACAAATTAATGATAATGACCTAAGAATGATTACGCAACAATACATTCAATCTACTGCATTACAGAACCCTTACACTAGAAATATTGAATTTGAAATCTATTAACTGACACTAAAGAGTGAGAAGAACATACTACTTTTTTTAAAGTCTTAATCATAAGACTTCCCTAAAAATTGTTAATCTTTTTTTATCAAATATGATTACCTGTAATCAACAGAGGCAGATAAATGGAGGCAAATTTGGCTTGTCAGTAGTAGTAGTGTCCGTAACCCTCACTCTTGTTTACTAACGCCCGACTGAGAAGCAGCACAAACCGTTCCCCTTCTCCCCGCAACGCATGCAGACACTGGTGGCATTTTCAGGGCATACGAGCATATAAATACAGTTGATGAAAGAAAAACAAAGCACACATTTTACCCTCTGAGGAGAAAAGCGAGCATGTCGGAGTAAAAAGAACACAACCCAATCAAATCCACGCACACAAACACACTGTGCAGCGTTTTTGGCCGGGGCTGAAGCAGTGCAAGAGGAGGCACCAGCAGTAGCAGCAGCAGCAGAGACGCGACGCAACCATCCGTCCCCATCAATCAGCTGCTCTTCATCTGACACCCCTCCCCAGAGTGCCGCCGCCGAGTCACCTCACGTGACCCCTCACGCCGGGCTTCCTACTCAGTAATTGGGTGGGGTGTACTCCGTGCCTCCTGGCATCTGGTTTTGGCTGAAGGGGGACTGCTGGTAGCCCTGAGGTGGGTAAGGGGTGCTGTGGTCCTGGGCGGGGTCTGTGTAGCTGGAGCCCAGTTCAGTCACACCCTGCCGGTATTGCTGCAGTGCAAAGTAGGACAGCACGGCCTGGGAAAGAGAGCACGGGTCATTCCATAGCTCATTACGGACCAATTAGCACACAGACGTGGAATTGCATGCTTACCTTGCACTCAATTAACTTCCACAATACATCTCCAAAGACAAAGACCCACTAAAGTCTCTGGGTGGCAGTACTGTTATCTATTTATTTTTTTTAGCCTGCCACTTCCACTCCTCTTTGAAGGATAATTTTATTTGGATGTCATTATCATTGTGGGAGAGAGATACAGTACATCACTGTCCTTCAATAATATTTCATGTTTTTAAATTATGACTATTCATTTTTTTCTCCACCAACTAATGGCCGATTCATAGTCAACTCAAATACGCAAATAGTGCTGTAGTCCATAGCTTGTTTGGTGCACTTCCATTTACTCATGTTATCATACACCTCATTGCATTTAGTCAGAAAAAGTTGTCGCTACACTCTTTATGCATCATGGCATCCTTGCATTTGCATTGATTTAATCTAGCCTGGTTAAGCTAACCCCTTGTTCTACACTTTATATCATACAGAGATCTGGACACTTGGAAGTGGGAAACGGCTGCTTGCTGGAGGTTTTTGAGTTTGAAAAGACTGGATCAGCCCTTGACTGATAGCATTCTCACTATCCTCACCTCCCCCTCGGCCCAATGATTGGATAAGGTTCAAGTGTCTCCTGATACAACAAATTCAATAGGATCAAAAGACTTGCACTGTAGGGAGATGATAACTGAGAGGAAGTGTGCGCATCATCTGAGACCGTTTAGGTGTACTGGTGCCTTTTCTGATCCTTGAGCCTCCTTGATTAAATATTGACATAGTCTGCACTCGCTAAAGTTTATCACTAAATCAACAGTGAAACCTATATCGAACAAAACTCTATTCATATTCACAGGAGTATGTACAGAGAAAATCTATTAGCTTTGTAGTAGCATTACAGGTATAAATATACTGTTCAAAGTGTTTCTCACATACATCTGACCCTAGTGATAACTCCTTTTTTTATCAATTTGGCAAATTTATGGCAATATGCAAATTCCCTGGGGGTCATTTGCCTTTGTAAAAAGGATAGAATAAGTTGGAACAAGGAACAAGGGGAGGGAAGCGGAGAGGTGAAAGTTGGTGATTACCCAGGCAGCAATGGAGAAGAAGGAGAAGGCGATGACTGCACGTGCCGCATCACCAGGGAGGTGATCTGCTTGATTTGTGTGAGACCACTGATTGGCCAACAGACAGAAACACACAAACCACAAGAATGTCCATGCACCTGAGGAGAAAAAGGAACGAGAGAGAGAGAGAGAGAGAGAGAGAGAGAGAGAGAGAGAGAAAACTTTGTATCAGGTCAACTTTCATATTTGCGGAAACCGAAGGTAAGACTAACAACTACTTAGTTGTACATCATCATACTTTTCTTATGTGAAAGAGCAAACTACTTTTCAAGATGACCTAGAAATCTCTTACCAGAGAAGATTAAATCGGCCATCACAACAGTCTTCCTGTCCTTGGCATTGCTCATGTGAGGTAAATAAGCATCTAGTACCAGGAAGACAACACAGGCGAGGAAGGCCAAAACACCGATGCCCACTGCGTAGCTGCAGGCACTGTCATTCTCATTGAACATGCACTTGTCTTCTTGAAATCCAGCTTTATTTACATAGCCCTCTCCTGTGATGGTTGCAAACACCACGATGGCACAGAGCTAAAACAAACAAACAAACAAACAAACACACACATACACACACACACACACAATAGCAGAGAAGGTATGACCGTTATTTTTAGTTCAGTACTATCACATTGGATATCTACCATGTTGAGTATCTGTTGAAAAGGTCTATTTCAATCTAATCAAATTTACTACGCATAGACTTTCATCAATAATGTTACAGTAGCATTATCTATTCGTGGGCATCCATTTGTGGGCTTCAAATATGTATTACTTGAAAGAAAGTGAATTTAGACATGCATGAAATTTTATCATTTTTTTCCAAGTCTGAAAGAGGCATAAATCCAATGCATTTCAATGATAGAATGTTCAGTTTACCACCCTGGAATGTCGGAATGTTCAGGTGTGCAAAATGCATAAAGGTGTGAAAAAGGTCAATACTGTAGTTCTAATTCACACAAACTGAAACAATACACAATTAAATGAGGAAAGGAGATGCATAGCGGGAGCCCAAAAAGAGGAACAACGTGAACAACGGCTAGGTGAGCCTTTCTATCTAATGAGGACCTGACTATATCTGGCCTCAATGCGGAGCTGCTGCCAAAGACAAGAATCAGAGAGGTTGGTAGTAAAGCAACGAGGTAGCAAATCTGTAGTCACTTTTGATGGCACAGATCAGTGCCATCAAAAAGGAAATGGGTCAATTATGGTAGGCAACATCCTGACACTCCTCTTTGCTGCTTCAACTTGCCCGAATCATGTGTGATGATGTTCACCTAAGAGACTTCATAGGAGAGCTGTGGTGATGAGGTTTATATTTTTGGTGTTCCACATGATTTTGCATGAAACCATATCTATGAAAGCTTCGCTGTGACAGTTGAACCTAACAAAAACTGAAAAGCCTGTTTCCCGTTTCATCTCCACTTTGTTAATTCATATGGAGAAAATATTCACTGAAGGTTAACCTAACTATGATAGCTAACTAATAGGCTACCTGCTTAGGTGAGATTTTGATGTAGTTAGTAAGATAAAGCACAATAAAGCAACTTATCACTCACTGATTTTTCAGGCCTAGGCCTACATGTTCCTGAACTTTCTAACTCTGCAATCTTTTCTGAAGGGCGATCTACGTTTTAAAATGACACAATACGGGTTGTTAAAGGCAATTGGCCAATGTCATCATTATCTTCTTGAGGACATTTCAAGTCATAACAGGAACAATAAACAGTGTCTATAATATTGTGTCTCTACATACTCCTCAATGGGCCAAAGTAAAGCTTTAACCACTGGCTGTGCCCTTTAAAACATAAGCCAGTTGTAAATGTTGCCATAAGGCTGTGGTGACTGCAAAATCCAGCTATCACAAATGTCTGTGATATCTCTTAACACTACAGACCTAAGCTGAACACAAGACTGGCCTTGTGGTTAAGGATGTGGCCAAGTAATCAAGTAAGACACTGTAGGCCTACTGTTGACAGTTATCTAGCTTTTACTAACAGCCAATTCACTCACATGCGGCCATCACCATGCTCAAATTAGTGTTTTATTCATATTTTGAGAGAACATGTTTTACCCACTGAAAACCTTAATTAAGCATCTTGCAATGTTAATCTATCTGGATGTTTTGGTAACAGACATCACGTCAGGAAATGTTAGGGGAAAACCGAGCTAAACCAATGACGAGAAGTGAGACAAATAGTCACAAGCGCAGAACCCTTTCATCGAAATTGAGAGAGGAAAAAACCTATACAAAAATGTATTACAATCCTGCAATTGGATAACCAAAGGCATTTTGAGTAGAGGTGTTAAATGTTTATCGACCTTCCTTCCCTGCAACCTGTTGAGAACCTCAGTACGTTTGACTCATGAACAAAGTTGCTGTAAGATGCTACGCTAGCTACCGTCAACGTCAACTGCGTTACAAGCGGACATTTGTTTACAGATGGCATAACATTTTCTGTCAACTCGAATCACTTTTAGTAAATTAGGCTGGTTAGGGGTTTACACTTGCCTGTATGTTACTCCTTAATATGTTTTTGTTTGGCCGTTAAACTTAACATCACGTTTGCACATTCGTGTTTTAGACAGGCGTTTTAAAGCAATACCTTCCGCTAATGTTGTGAACAGTTTAACATTACTATGAAATATTGGAAGTTGGCTCGTCACTCACTCATTAGCCAACTATCACGAGGGAATAATCTCATGTTACAATGGCTGTCAAACGTCGCAAAAGCAAGATATCCGTACAGCTAACGTCAAGTTAACTCGCTAACACGAAAAGCAAAGTTGCCTGGTCATCAACCAAATCAAATCAACTGCGCTTGTTGTTAAATAATGACTTCCGCTCTTTACGTTAAACTATTTTGAAGATGCCGAAATTAAACGAGACAATTAGTAAAGACAAGAAAAGTTTGCTAACTTAGGGAACGTTAACGTTAGCTGAGAGATAACATAAGGTGACTCACCCAACTTAACAGACGGACAATAGTTTGAGGTTTTTTAACGAAATCCATCAAGTCGAAGGAGCCTCCTGCCAACGAGGCCCCATATGCACCGGACTCCATGCCTGCAGATGAATAAATGCCGTTTCTTTACAGCTAATTCCTGGTCTGTAATTGTTTAGCTAAACTAATGAGTGTCAGGGCTTGTCAAATGACTTGCAGTCCCGTCCCGTTTCGTTTCCTCAGTCTCGAGCTCATGCAGTTGAACCACCCCTTTGATCAACACGTCACTAGCACTGGTGCTGGAAATCCTAACAACTTTCGATTTGTTGCGGCGGTAGCTCAATCTAATAATATTCGCATAATTTTTTAAAAAAATCTTTGTTTTATTTGTTTTAATGCTTGCAAAATCGTATTGGAAAAGTTAAATCAAATCAACTCATCCCAACTCGGATCGTTGAACAATGATAGGCTTTATTTGCGCTAGGCGCTGCACACCACCCTCACCAACCACCAGAATGGCCTCAAAGCAACTGGTTAATAATCAAACTCAGGCCTCCTTGACTACCTTCTCAACCGGACATAGACCTGACCTACACCTAGATGGAGGCCAAGTCTGAGCAAGAACAGTGGAGTAGGCTATAGTTTAATTTAAAGAGCCTCTTTATTGTATAATCCACTTAGCCAGTGCCAGCCAGGCCTGTGACAAAGATGCCACTGTATCCTCTAAGATAGGCCTATGTAAGCCCAAGTTTGCTGTAGGGCCGAGTTTGTCCAATGGCAATACATGAGCAGGTTGTGACTGCAAGGACAGGTAGTCTGTTCAAATTGAAAGGTAATGGAAAATTAAACCTAGTGCATGTCAAGGGAAAAAAAAGCAGCGAGACAGTTGTTGCCAAAATGTGACTCTGGGTGGTGCTGCAATACAAGCTTGGATGAGCCACTGATCAATACCTCGAGGTATTTTTGTTTTGTTCAGTTTTTTCCTGCACTGTGCAGGCTATGATAAAACAACACTTATTCTCAGATTAATGCATTCCCACAGGATTGCACATTGTCTTGTGTAATCTGAGTAGAATTGTTGTTTTATTTCATTTTATCTTATGTTGCAATGGTTAGAAGGCCTTGATTCCCTGGGAAATTGGAATGGGGATGACAGGCAGTAATATTTGATTAATTGATTCTTCCTGGTTTATTTATTGTACCTACAGATTAACTTTCAATTTGAAACTATCAGGCAGCATCCACCACAAGACAGTCCTTTATTTTAAAAGAAGTAGGCTAGTACACATATTTTAATTAAATCACGTCTTTCTGAAATCAGTTTTAACCCCATTACTTGGAGCTAGTATAGGCCAGGGGTGGGCACCTTTAGTCTGAGGGCCATAGTTAGTTTGGCAAAGTAAGCGGAGGGCCACACATTTGATACATTGCAATTAAACATAGTATGGTTAAATGGTATAACTGCCTTGAAGGGCACCAGCTGTTTGACTGATTGATTTTTAATAGAACAAGTTGGAAAAAGATCTCCTCCAGTTGCAACTACATCGGGGGGCGTACTGAAGCACTATGTGGGCCACATCCGGCCCCATGTCGTAGGGATTCCCATGTATGTTGTAGGCCAATACGTTTCCAATAAACTTTTTTTCTTTTCAAATTCACATATTAGGAAATGGGCAGAGGCAACTGAAATTTGATTTGACAGAGGCAACTGGGACATGTGCCTAGCCTAATATGACTATGGTTCTGATTTAAAACCAAGTACAGTATACTGCACAATGCACAGAAACTATCTTCTGTCTGTTTCAGAAATGGCAACAGACAAAGTTTGCAGTGTGGGATTTCTGCTTGACAGTACCACCCACAGAGACTTCACACTGTCTGTCTGTCTTAGGGGAACAGGAAGCTGCTGAGCAACCACAGAGATCGAGCATATGAGCAGTCACTGTGGCTGCCTGTAGGCCAGTATGGCCGTAGGGGCTGATCTGAATATGGAGGTCGTGAGCTCTGGGTAAGATGCTCCTCTAATTTGTCAGTCGGCTGATAAGATCAATTTTTAATAGAGCTTCCATATCATGTTTTCTGCCATATCATGTTATTGTTTGACATAGACCTGTAGCCTACTTAATGGAAGCACTGACTGTTAATTTCCTGTGTATGTTTTCTGTTTAGTGAAGTGTCACACAAGGCATACATTTGCATCTTCTAGCTGGCCAAGTGTGTACATGTATATTGAGAAATCATCTGCATTCATGTAGCCTAACCTGATAGTTGTTCAGCTGTTCAGAATCCAAAGGTTTGATTTGCTTTGATTTTTGATTTTATGATATTAGTCATTTGTGCAGAAAGCGTAATGCATAATGTGACAGCAATTGCAGTGATACTAGTAGATTTTAGCAAGAATGGCATAAAATAACTATTCAAGGAAAGAGAATCATCTAGACTGGGCATTTAGAGCATATCCTCAGTAAGATACACAAAAATCCTCAATTTATTACCCTCTTGGAAGAATATCATAAATTGCAAACCCTTTTTTCCTGTCTGTTACAATAGTATGACACACTGTAGTCAACAGTTAGACAAAGTTTTTGTTTTTGTCTATCATTTTGCGACATGTCTGAAATTGAAAATAAAATCAAACTCTAACCAAAATGGTCATTTTAGTTTCTAAGAAATCAAAATAATTTAACACCAAACTTAGGCTCACCAAACCAAATTAGAGGTTGAAAGAAGTATTGGCCTTCTACTAATGAACATAAAGAGAATAATTCACACAATATAATATAAAAAGAGAGTAATTCACACAATAAAATACATGAAAGTTGCAATATGTACATGTAGATATTTATATAGATGAAGTTTACCCTCCCCCTTGCCACCTCATAACCCCAATAAGTGAGTGCAACACTTAGCTATTTAAAACAAACCATCAGAACCGTTATCAGTCATATGGGCAGCATGCCAAGTTTTATGTGAATTAGTGAGGCCTATATCCTATTTCATATCAGATATCAGTGGTAATGATAAGACATTATGATTGTTATTATTATTAACAAACACAAATGAGAACCCCTTTGGGTAGCACATTGTATTAAAGTGGCCTTGTTACAGCGCATCTAAATCATAAATACAGTGAGAAACACCTAAAGTCTAATGCCATGGACCTTTGCTGTACATAATAGAAATTTACCTTTATGTGAAACAGCCCTGTTGTAAAACAGACCTCTGCTAACAAGTAATTTCCTATTACACATAGGCCTACTAGGAATTTGCAAGTATGTGATAGGGTAGCCGTGTGGTGTAGCTGACGTCAGTCAGAGGCAACAGATTAAGAGGGTACAAATGTGCGGTTTATTTACAAAGTGTCAAAAATATTTAGGCCTAAATAATCAAAAGTCCATTTACCTTTGCTCCATGACATGAAAGTTACAAACTAAACATAAAACACAGACAAAAGTATATAACTGGCCTAAGCCAAGGCCTAAATAAAGAAGACCAAAGACAGCAGGGCTTGTATTAGCCCCCTTGCATGATAGCTACACATGCATACCAGAGATCTCCCGATGGACGAGCCGGCATTTAAATGGACAATTGCATAATGACTTCCGCCAAAACACCAGCTAAGTCAATACAATTAAACATCAATTATACACAGAGAATAACACAATGTAACATTGATCACCCCAAAACATACAGTACATGAACACCATATTAAGACAACGTCACCAAGTAATTAAGAGTCCAGGATCAATGTCAAACTTGTTGCCCTAGATGAATGGGTTAGGATTAGGGTTAGGGTTAAGGTACATTGATCCAGGGCAAACGTTTGATGTTGATCCTGGACTCTTAAATACTTGGTGATATCAGATCTTGCGTTCCTCGCACACACAAGAATGTGCCTCAACAAGCGGACACGCATACAGATATTAGACATAAACATATATAATTGGCAAATCACTGATGAAAACAATTATTCTAATAGTGGGATGTGCTGACTAGAGCGGCACATCATCACAAAGTACAAATGTACAACATAAGTATAATTGATTATGTACAACCAATGTAGCAGAGAACACAGTAGGCTATTTTATCATTCGGAATACAGCTCATATTTCATGATGTTCCATGGGTACTGTCATAAAGTGTCAGCACACCCTGCAATATGGTCAGAAAAACCCTCAAGTAGCCCACAATATTGCACTTCCTCTTCCTAAAAATACTGAATTGTGTTTTTTCCTTCCCTGTGATAAATAGAAACGTTGAGATGATAGAATTGGACCTGCATTATGCAGACTCAGACTCTGACTCAGATCAAGGTAAGCCATGAGCAGGTTTATGGAACTTGGCCATGACCTCCTACCCACAAACAATCTATATGGTATCCTATATATTCTCTTCTGATACTGCGGTGGAAACCTGCTTTCTGTATTTATCTTATTCATCTGTGAATTGGTGATACACACACAGTGAACATACAGTGAGGTGACTGAGACACATTAACCAGCAGGAGCAGTGTCCACAGGAGTTAGGTGCCTTAACCTCATCCACATGGGAGAGTGGTGCTCAAGCAACTTACTCTCCGCAAACCCTCAGGCCATGGCTGCTCAAAGAAGTGGGCTGGTGGCATATTTGCTGGCTTTAGATAGCCTAAAATGTTATCATTTGCTTCCCTCTGTGAGATCTCACAAAAGACGCTAACCAAATACAATAAAACCATGAAAAAACTAATTATAATGAGTATAAATAGGAGGCTGAGAAGTGGCAGGAGGATAGTCGAATGATCTCTACATTCCCATCTTGTCCATGTGTTTACTAGATGAGCTGGTGCTCTTGGGCAGTAATGATGAGACTGATGCAGCAGGACAGCCCTGCACTCGGAGCACAGATGACTGTGACACAACTGACACCCACAGCATCACATTCGAAGTTCTATCAGCCATGCCAAGTTACACCATCAGTAAGATTTTTCTGTCATTTTATTTCCATATACTGTTTTCAATACCATTTGTATCAACAGTAATACTTTTTCTTCCATACCAATAATGGTCATGTTATTATAGTTGAATAACTGTGGCCTGAGAAGTTGCACAAATTAGTATCTCAGTCACCACTGAGACTGTAGTGACTGTTGCAGGGTAGATTTACATTGCTCACATCCTATCTTTGTCACTATGCAAATACAACCACAAACAGTGAAATATGAATGGGGAAGTATTCTAACCATTCCTCAGATAGGATACTCAGCTCTTCTTCCTGCCAGATGATGTCGCTATTGAGGGAGAAAAAAGGATCGAGGATTTTTTATTTTTGTTCCTGTGAACAAACATATATTTTCTTAAGGTTCTGTCAGGACACTGACTGTGTGTGTGTGTGTGTGTGTGTGTGTGTGTGTGTGTGTGTGTGTGTGTGTGTTTGTCTTGCAGCAAGGCGAAAGAAGGACCTGGAGAGCCTGAAGAATCTGTCAAGAAAGGAGTGTGTGTGTCATATTCGAAGTCTGCCCCTGAGTATGGACGAAAAGAGAAATCTGCGGTACACCAAAAAACTCTCTTCTCTTAGAATCTCCTCTATCTGTACTCTTTATGTATCAATAAGAGTGAATGCTGATAGCAGGTGATTAGTATATAGTACTACAGTCTCTTATCTGTGTTCCCCATTGCACCCATGCAGAAGAAAGGTGTATCAGGATACAGATGGCCCGTCTTCTTCTTACACAGCATTCCACTCCAGGTTTCCTTTTGCTCGAAGGGCGGTGGGTTTATTGGAAAAATGCACATTCACGCACAAACTATGACACGTTTGACTAGAAATGCCTAACAACTCCTATGTGGATCCTTTAATAGAAACACACACAAACCCACACTCTCTCACACATACACACAGACTCACTCTCTCTCTTCCTCTCCTCACACACACACACACACACACACACAAGCGGTATATACACACACACACAAACACACACAGAGTGACTAGACACCGGTAGTGTTTGTGCTGAGTGTGTACTTTATCCCAACAGGCCAAGCTTCGTGGCCACTTGTCCACCCTGGTCAGTATGCAGCCGTGGTGGAGGGGTTCGCTTAAGCAGGTCGGCGCTCGCTTTGGCACGGTGGTCCTGTCCTACTTCCTCTTCCTGCGGACCCTTCTGCTCTACAACGCCATCATGGCCCTCCTGGTGGGCGTCTTTGTGGTGCTGCCCCAAGCCATACTGGACCCATGGCACAGCCAATCACAGCACAGCTTCACTGGCCTGGAGCTCCTCACGGGAGAGGTGAGTGGAGAAGGCCTATTCTGCTCCTCAGAGAGCGGCTGTGTTTTTGGCCTGTTTTTGCACTCAATGGTGCCTTCCAGACAGTGCTGCCTTGAAGGTTCTATACCCCAAATCTAGGGTTAGGATGAGGGTTAAGGTAGTGCCTTGCAGTCGATGCTGCCTGGAAGGTGCCGTTGAGGGCAAAAAAAACGCCATCGAGCTGAACGCCATCAGAAAGTTAACTTGCTATATCAATTCTGTATATAATTAATACAGAATATAATTAGTTTATACAATTTATTAATAAATTAATATAATTATTCATTAAATGACTATGTGGCATGGATGTTTACTATTTCTGTTAGTGAGAATATATCTAGCCTTTTTGAATCTCTCTCTCATTCTCACCCTTGTTTCCATCTGACCTCATTCTGTCTTTCAATCCATGTCTCCACCTGCTACTCTGATGTTCCCTCTCAGGGTGTGTTCACCGACTCGCTGTTGTATTACGGCTACTACACCAACGGCAGCCTGAAACAGGCCTGTCTCCCTCAGTCAGGCTGTGAGGACGCAGAGAAGTTGGGCTACAGCATCCCTCTGGCCTACATCCTCCTCATCATTATCTCTTTCTTCATCACCTGTGTCATGCTCGTATACAGGTGCGGCTCGTTTCACCTGTCTCATGCCTCGTTGGGATACCTGTATCTTGGCTGGAGAGGGATCTGATATGATCAATCATTCCAAGAAAATGTGGGCACTCTTGGGCTTATCAATATTGTGGTCGGTATTCTCCCAGGTGCAGAAGTTTCAGCCTGCACTAAGCACTTTTTTGGACTTAAGCACTTGGGAGAATGCCGCCCTATGTGATCAATACTGTGAACAGCACATTTGAAGGTGGGACCCAAGCTAAATGTGTAGGGAAATGATACAAAATACAAGGGACTGGGAGGGAAGGAAGTTTATTTGACCTTTAATGGAACAGGGCTGTAAAGAGCAACAGGAAATGACTTGGACAGATATATGGTAAAGGGAACTGACCCCAGGTCAGAATTGTCGATCCTTGAAGTACTCTAGAACACATCCTGCACCACACACACTTGACTTTTTGCACATTTCACTCTCTCTGTCCCACATCCCACACACTGCACTTTACTTTACTTTTCCCACTTCTAACATCTCCCACAGACCTTTCTTTCTTTCTTTCTTTTTTCTTTGTGTACTGCAACCCCCCCCCCCCCCACACACACACACACAAACAAACACTACTACCCCCTACCCCCCCTTCACACATACAGACCATCACTGTATTCACATCCCTCCCCCATGCACACAGACACAGTACACTGCTTGCCCCCTCAACATACTTACACAACACAGTGTCTTTGAATAAACATAAAATACTTGTAGAAGAAAAGACAAAAATGCATCCCTACCAATAAGAGGATTATATTACATAGAAACAACACGTAGATTACATTCAAATGAACAGACGTAACACCCTCAATTTATTTTTATTTTTACTTTGTATGTTATTTTTACTGTGTATGTTTGAACAAGAACAGTTGCTATCTCTCGGTTATTATAATGAGTAGGGCATGAATTAGCCTGTTGATATGAAAGTCATAAACCTTTTGCTTCATTTTGAGTCAATAGTCTACAATAGTTAGTTAGCATAGATACTGTAGATATGTGGTGATATGTGATGGTCTCTGATGCACTCCTCTCTCATCCAGTGTGTCAAAGTCTTTGGGGCGGAGTTTGCTGTCTGAGGGGGGCTTGGCTGTGTGTGTGTTCTGCTCCTGGGATTTTAAAGTCACCAAGAAAACTTCAATCCTCCTGAAGCAAGCCAACATCAGCACCCAGTTTAAGGTGAGACTTATATGCACTGCTAGATATCATTACGTATAAGGGTCAAGCTTATACACTATTTACGCAGAATTATAACCAACTTTTCGTGTATATAAATTTAGATGGAACCACTCGGTTTGTGAGTAACAAAGAAGGCCTAATCTGAACTTCCTAAGTGATCCAAACCTCAATGGAGTCCTAACCTGTATAAAATACCAATAATAGTAATAAATGATTTCAAATAGTATCAATGAGAAATTAGAACCACAACAAAAAACAAACAACCATACACACACACACACACACACACACACACACACACACACACACACACACACACACACACACACACACACACACCATCTCAGAATCCCAGTTCTCACTAGATCCTCAGGAGACTTGACTGTGAGCTTGTACTGGTGATGGAAGGCAGTCAATAATCAGAGAACAAGTCTTTTGCAGGTTGTGTTTTCTAAGAAGATAATAGACCTCTGTAGTTCATTCACTTTGCCTGGGGACTAGGGGAAGATACCTGACCTTACTTCAGAAGTGAAGTATTTGCCCTATTTCAGTAGGGGACATTTTAAGCTGTTGCATGTGATGAAACAGGTAGGTTTAGTTTGTCAGAGCTGGTGTTTGACCTTCACTAGCGCTGTAGAAATTGAAAACATCCTTCATGCTAGAACACAAATTACACACAGACGATACTGCCGTCAACTCAGGCCCTACAGGTAATCTGGATTCACGTAATATGAAGACGGCAGTCTACCAGACAAACCAACAGAAATCATCCTCACTTACTGAGATTAAAGAACATCAACTACTTGCTGGTGAATGTAAACCTTTGCCCTGAGCAGTGCTTTCTACATGTTTGTTACTAAAAGAATCCAATTGTAGACATTATAGATCAATAGCAAATAACCATGTCAAAATCCATGTCAATCAAGATATATGGTCTGGCAATGACTGATTGAGCTCACATTTCTAGTGGAGTAACCAGCGTGAGCATTGAATTCTTCCCAAAACTCTTTAGGTGAGGCAGATGCATGGTTGATGATTACAGTGATTTTGATAGTGTGTAGAGAAAAACACATCCATACACAGTAATGCAGATGCTTTCACCTGTTGGGAATCTTAAAAAGCCCACGGCTCATGGCCTCTGTATTTTTACCACGGCTAATAGACTATGGTTGTATTTGGAACATCCACTTTACTCAATATATACTGTATGGACTACATGTTGACTAGATGGCTAAGAGTGATGAGTGGATACCTACAAACACGTTTTATAATCTCCTGGTTTCATTTCTCTTTTTTCTCCTATTTCCTGTGTTAGTTCCCCTCTCTCTTTTCTCTTTCGTGACGCACACATTATGCATGAGAGAGAGAGTTGTGTGTGAAATGGCTTGGAGGGCAAACATCATACCAATGTACATCATATGCGTCCTCCTAAGAGGAAAGAGAAGAGAAGGAAATAAAATGGAAAATAGTGAGGATACCAGACAAAAGAAAACACAAAGCACAAAATCACAAATGGCTTCTTAAGTGAGGTTGTCAACAACTGTGTGTTTGATAGTCCCAATACAAAAGTTAGATCTCTTCCTTGAAGAGGCTGTTCCATGTTGTCTAAAAGTGCAGAGATGTAAATAAATGATATAGAAGTTCTGTGTTGCCGCTCTATGTTTTTATACTGAGTAGTAAGAACTGGCATTGGGCTAAATACAGTACGTGAGCCATGTACTGTAAGTCATTAAACAACTACAGCCTTTCTTCCTTGAATGGATTATTGTTATGAGTATCAAGCAAACAGTTTGGACTCCCTCTGTAAATTTATCCTCTAATAATGAACATAAACCTAATCCAGTCCTATTGATATATTGATATATTGTACGTTAACTGTACGTTAATGTGCTTCTCTTCACAGGAGCTGATTAGTGACAGTCTGGCCCAGAGGAGGGAGAGAGATGGGATTGTTTGGCAGTGGGTGCTGTGTGGGCTGGTGTGGAGTGTTTGTCTGGGCTGCACGGGGATCTGCGTTCTGGGCATTTACCTGTATATTAAATACATCCACATGGTAAAGGTGAGACTCCTTGGAGAAGACCTCCCGACCCTGTGCACAAAAGGTTGTGAAGATGTTAAAGTGTGTTAATTCAGATTCCATTACATGACATGCATGATGTATTGCACTATAGCGAGCACTTGCTCTATGCTTGATGATAGCCATAGGAGAAGTAAGCACCAGTAGTTGAATCATTGTTTTGATCACCAGCATTGGTTAAATGTAGCCTTTAATTACTGATTATGAGCAACCATAGTGTTTCAGAGCTGTGAGTCAGCAAGAACTGATAAGTCAAAATGGTTGTCTTGAGGACATTTCATTTTCTTTGTCTTTTCATTTCCTCGACTTTCATCACTCCCATGCTTCAAACCCACACCACTGCATAGTAAAGAATAGAAAAGATGAGAATGGAATGGAATAATATAAGTAGTCAGAGGTTTTGAACTCCTGCTCCATAGGTTATCCTATAGATTTGATGTCATCAGCACTCTCTTGATTGCATGCTGCTATTGGTCAGTATTGGGGGATTTAGATAGCGGTTAGGGGATAGCAGAGCCATATGGCTCTGGGGGACAGTAATGTGTTCTTTGTTTGTTTGACACAGCATGCACTCATGCACTTTCAACTGACTAGGTTGCTGTTCTTGTAGCATCATATGTGTGACACACACGATCTGGCCTAGAGTAACTGAAGATAGATGGAAGTGGTACTGCGGGTGTTGAGTGTTATCTGTGCATCAAAAGTGCTGCGTGGAACTAAAAGAGGAAACCGATCTTTATCAGAACAGCTTGCTCATTCAAGTCATGCTATGTCGTAGTCGCACTTTTGCAAAACATTGTACTGTGGATCAATACTGAAGCATGTGTTTACGCATTACTTGCAGGATAATAGGCGTACTGTCTTAGGACTGCCCTTGCTGGTGAGCGTAGTAAATCTACTGCTGCCAGGCCTTTTCCGAGCAGTGGGCAGTATGGAGTACTACCAGTCCCCCAGCACACGGGCTTATATTGCTATCTCAAGGTGAGTTCCTGCATCACAACTCAAGTCCCAGGTCTCAAGCTACACCTCAAGTAAAAGCTACTGATACCACATCTCAAAACTAAAGCCCTATTGATCCGTGCTCTGTATTTACATGCATGTGGTCTGGATTATGAAAAAAAAACAGCCACATGTACAACTGTAATTTTGATGCGATGTGACAGTGAAATGAAGCTCTAGGCATATTCCTTCCTGTTCAAGATAAGTGTTTTTATTTCCTCTTACGTTTATTTCTTCAGAAATTTACTGCTGAAGACCAGCATTCTCATCTTACTCTCTTTCCACTGGATGACTGACTTCAGAGATCAGATGGCAAGAATGCGACCATGCATCTTTCACTCGCTGCAAATACCATCATTCCAGATTCAAACAATTTATTTGTCACTTGCATATTAGTTCAGGTCCCATGAGCAATGAAATGGAGATTGTTACTAAACTCCCTTCTGTGCAAGCAAAGAATCATTAATAATATAATTGTATAATAATTAAATCATATTTAATCCTCATGGCTTGAGGAAAGAAGTTTTTTCTTAGTCTCTTAGTTCTGGTCTTGAAATAACAAAACAGTTTTTCAGAGGGCAGTCTTTCAAAAAATTTATGTCTGGGGTGATGAATATCTTTAATAATCCTTTTTGCTCTAGTCTGACATCACCTGGAAATCGCGAGTCATAAATATCTCTTCTTAACTGAGACCAATTCCTGGGTGTCCAGGTGCTCTTATTCTGATAATGTTTTATATTGCTTACACATAGTATACACTACACATGCATACTAATTCAATAGTATACTGAGACTGCTCTGCTCTGCTGGAGGCTGCATGTGGACTGCTGGTTTGGGGATTGGACTAATGACTGAAGGGTTGGTAGTGGCAGATATATGGGAGGGGGTAATGGTTCAACATTGCTTTCCTGTATCCATGGCTGACGTGCTTTTGAGCATGGTGTCTAAGACCAGCTGCTCCTCAAGCACTTCAGTAGCTGCTGCCAACT
>JAODXP020000015.1:95000-160000 GCA_027497455.2 Sardinella longiceps
AAAGCCTTTTTCTTGTTAACCTTTAAATTAATTCTTGTTACTTTGACTTTTCGTACATATCTGCATGAAACTCACTAAAACATTGTACATCGATCGAGCATTGCTGTTAAACCTCCTAAATGTCTGTGTGATGGTTGTTAGGGGAAAGCCATCCCAAAACTGTGGTCCATTCCGGTCGCTTCCCACTATGTTTTCATTGGATAAACAGTGGAAGGAGTTGGAGGAAGCCCACATTAGCTTGGCTTGGCTATCTGAGGTCTACAATAACTTGCTGAAGAAACCTATCTACCTCAACATCATTTCCACATTTTTATTGTGAGTCCCCCTCAAATACATCTTTACTTGAATTATGCCTGCAAGAGAGAAAAGTACAGTAAGATGTTTAGCTGAAAGTACTGTACAAAAAGAATAATAACCTTTTGATAAATTCCAATAATGCTTGAGTAAATTAGTGTGGAGTGACTTGACAAATAGATGTCAGAACTGACACATTGTTGATGTATTGTTCACGCTCAGGATGGTGATTTATGTATACAAGCAAAGAATTGATGGTCAGAAACGTCTCATCTCCCTCTTGAAGAGGCAAATCAGAAATGTGAGTTTATTTTTTCCCTCTTAGTGAACTGGCTATCTAAGTATCATGTCTTGTTTGTTAGTGTGTGTCAGTCAAGGAGGAAATGCCTGTATTATCAGATTCAGCATTGTGGAAAGTATGGTGGTAATTTCCCAAATGTTTATTCATAATGTTTATGTGCTTTAGGAGGGGGAGGATAAGCATTTCCTCATCAGTAAGCTGAAGGCCCTTCACCAGGAGCAGCAGGAGTGATCAGAGATATGACAAAATCCCCACAAGGGCTACTAGCGAGTGGGAATACAGAAACTAATTTAAAAACAAACAATATCTACAAAACTGCTTAAAGTGAGGAATAACGCTTTGCGAAGAGGTCATTACTATCGAGGAAGAACTCCCAACAGAGCGGTTCAGGAGGTTGACGCCAGCAGTAGGCTCTTCAATCTCTCTGAAGGGAGTTATTCCCCGATAATAAAGACCACTTCCAGAATGTTATTTACACGGCTAGCTATTGACAATATCAATAACATGACAACGAAGCATTGTTCATTGCCTTCATAATAACTTTAATAGCTTCCCAGAAAAAAGTAGTCTGTTAACTTACAGATCAGCTTATGGCAACACTGTTTCACTTTCGTCAACAGTGGTCTGTTATACAGTACTTAGCAAAGGTATGTTATCAAGAAATATCAAAGTGTAGAACATTGGGAGGACATTATCATAGAAAGAGTGCTTTGGATATTTGAAGGCTCAATATCATTTTAACTCTTAATACTGATTTTGTATGGGATGGGATACTGTATGTAAGAAGATATGAATAACTATTGATGAAGTTGATATTCTTCAGATTACATAGCTTACCTTTTTTTCCTCCCCAAACCCTCTTTAAAAACCTTTTGTATATTGTTCATCACTGTGGAAAGTTCTATATTTTTGCCTCATCTGAGATGTCAGTTTTCACAGCTCTTATCTGCAAACTTTTGTCTTGCTTATTAAGCTGGTTTTGTAATAGCTTTGTGCTTGTTTACCAATTACTTGACTGTGGACATATAGCCTTGTATTATTTTGTATTGTTGAATGCGGGACATTCAACTGAAAATGTGGAGTTTAGTCCCAGGATTGTAAAGGTCTGTGGCTTTTAAATCAGATCTTTGGACTGAATAGATAGAGCTCTTTAATTACATGAATTAGTGTAGCTGAACAATGGCCACTCATCAATCTAGAGCTTCAGAAACCATGACCTCATGGACCATTTAGTGCCGGCTGTTCATGGAGACAGTCTGTGAAGTGTATGTAAACTTGTCTTATTGGAATTACAATGTAATATGAAATAAATGGAAAAATCGGTCAATCATGAACTGTTGGAGATTGCCTGTTTTCTGGTCAAAGTACATTTTATGTAATATGGTAAATGCAATCTTTAAAGTCTGAGGTGTACTGTTAATGCCTGACGTGTCAACTTATGAGCTCAACTATGTATTCTAGAAATATGGATATGGAATGTGCAACAGGCTTTAAAATAAAGATTTCTGAGTTATGTAACTTAAAAGTGCACACTAGTGGTTGACTGTGTCATGCTGCCTTTGATGTAGTCTCTGGTGTCTGCCCTCAGCCCTGTCCAACTGCAGAGAGATTGATGGGGAGAGGACAGGACAGGGGCTTATTAGGGAGGCAGGCCAGCCTCAGCTAACAAAGAATCTTCAGAGCCTCTTTGTGTATGATGACACCCATCAAGGTATCACCAATGGGACCTACCATTGAGCGGTCTGACCCAACACTTCAAAAATGACTGTTTCCATCCAATAGACTGAATGCTATTCAATTTATTGTGCTTTAGTCAGACCTGTTTACAGTATACTGTACGCTCACTATTCGGTTCAGAAAAGAAACTATTTAACCAGGTCTGAAAATCCACATTGACACAAACGTACAGTATATTATAGTAGGCTATAGTATGGAATTGAAGTATAACATGGTGTACAGTATAGTATATCACTTCTGACACCATGTGTACTGTGTACTCAATACTGTAATCAATGAACCAGAGACCAAAAGCCGTTTACTCAGGTCTTTGGTATTTTTTGCCCTCAACGGTGCCTTCCAGGCAGCGCTGCCTTCAAGGCACTATTCCACTCAGTTTAGGGTTAGGATGAGGGTTGAGGGGGTTAGGGTTAGGAATAGGGTAAGGGTAGTGCCTTTTAGGCTGTGCTGCCTGGAAGGTGCCGTTGGGGGCAAAAAACACCATTGAGCGTCTACTCACATATCTGCTGAACTCTCATCTCAAACCTTATCACTACTATTACCTCCACCAAGGAGGTTCGGCACTTGCCAGCATTAGTTGGTCTGTCTTTCTTTGTCTTTTATTTGTTTGTGTCTTTGTTTACAAAAAAATGTGAAAAGGTCACAAATTTGGATGAAATTTTTGGACAATGTGCAGGAACGGACAATTAAATGATGGTGGTGATCGGTGATCCGAAACACCATGTGGAAATGCTATTTCACCATAGGCCATATTGCTTTGGCAGAGGTCTGAAAACAAAGCACATTCCAGTTCTCATATGTCGATGACTGTCAAACAGTGAAGCGACATTGCCACTGAAACATGGCTATTTATGTGTGAAGTACTGATAAAGGCACAATTGCAATCAACACAGAGGAGAGGCTCACAGGAGAAGCATGAGACCTAAGCTTTGACACTCTGTCATATTGACTTAAGGCTGATGTCTGCAATACCTGGCATTCCTTTACTTAGGCAACCTGATGCTGTTCCATGGAATGAAAAAATGAAATGAATGAATGAAACAAACAACAACAAAAAATGACATGGGAATGTGTGTAACATAATTTTTTTCTATGCAGTGTTGGCTTTCTATTTCAGTGTTTCCAGTTATCGTGCAACAACTTGAAGGGTTTGTATTTTTTAAATTTTGAATTAAAAAATGTTCAGATGATGTTTCAGATATTTTTCTGTGTAATCTTGGTGATGAGTTTTACTTTTGATATCGGTGTTAACGGCTATTCACAAGCATTTAATACTGATGTCTATCTAATGTTGAACAACCTGATATGTGGACAGACCTGTCTGAGTGCAAATGTGGTTCCAAGGCAGTTCCACAGCCTCCTCGTATATTTAGACAAACATCACAAATATGTGAATGTTTCAGTCTGTCAAAACGTATAGTTTGCATCTGAGAAGGTAACACCCCCTCTCTCCCGTCCATATAAAAAGACCACATACTTTAAATGCGCTACAGAGTAAAACAGCCACTACAGCCGAAGGAGTCTGTCACCTGTCAGGTGAGTACACCTGTGCAGTTACATCACACTTGTTAGACAAGTACCACCTCGCTGACAAATGGTTGTTCGTTGAGGTTTTCTGGTATTGCTTGGAGGAATATTTGTAGTTCGTAAAATGAAAAATCAAGTGTACAATCAGTTGTTGACAGGATGAGGACACAAGATACCTATATCTGCAGATGTTCTTTTCCGAGTCGTTTTTTTCTAAAGTAGGACATACACTTATTCATGCAGGATCATTTGAATGTGCAAATAAAACATGTCACTCCTCTGTTTTGCCATTGCTGCGGTGTGCAACAACCTAACTACACCAGCCTAATGAAATAAGCTCAGTAGTGTCCTGAATCTCATATCGCTCTGTGTCTCAGCAGTGAGTCTGTTCAAAATGTGCCATCATATTTTTGGCTTATCAAAACAAGAAATGGCCACTATACCATACAGGTGCTTTCCATACTGTCAAGGGGGCGTTGGTCTTTTGTCTTTTGAACATGGAAGGGATATGATATGTTAGATAGTGTTTGATTGATTTTGAATGGGAATCTTGGAATTTTGAATGGGAATCAGAGAGGGTTGAAGCTCAGGATTCCATAATCTTTGTGGGAATTATGTTGTGCTGCATTTTGTGAGCTCCTCTGGTGTTGGTTTATATTCAGTGGTTGGGCCATAGCAAAGTTACCGGTTTAAAACATTTCCGAGTAGTGTTTCCGTAGCATACCTACTGTATCTGACAGCTGTTCAGTGGCTTAAATAATGTTTTAGCCATGTACGATAGCTTTCCCGTTACAACAGCAAATCTTCCATCTAGGCCAGGCATGAAATACCAGCTCTTTCCCATGATCCAGCAAGTGTGATGTATCTGTTACATGGGAGATGAATGCTACAATAATAAAAATGTCCATAATGTATGGAATATACATACAAAAATCAAATGTTCTATCACTCACATACACATTAAAGAAGTCATACATAGTGAATTCATATTAGAAAGCATATAGAAATAACAAAATATGGCCAGAAGAAATGCTGTATATTGCACAAAAATGTTGTAACCACAGGGATTTTGTTTCAGGACCCAATAAAGAGAGGCCCATATGCTCAAGCTGTTCTTTTTGCTAGTTACAAGTATGTCTACAAGACAGCTGTCAGTTAGGTCACTAATAAGATCTTGGGACAGGATAGGCCTTTTTTGTATATAAAGTAAAGTAGTTTCACATGTCAAACCTAGGCAAAAAGCAGCCTTCCAAGCATGCTTCCTCGACTTTGAGAAACACTCGCTGTGTTACCCCTTATAGCAATTAGACGTAACCATGGTCACAATGGATGAGCAATGTCTTGGGTGAAATACATTCACTCCATTACTTTATACCACAGATACTGTACCATGGATTCAAGGACATATATATGTGCTCCAAAACATCATATGGAAAAACTGAATGAAATGGGTGAATGGGTAAGTGTGTACCTCATACCAAACATAAGGCAGAACTCATTTACATCAATAAAATGCATAGTGGTCCAAGCATGGACTGGAAATAGGGCTTACAGGGCAATGCTTGATGGGCCAGCGGTCAATTTTTACTCATAATGTTCTTGAAGGATATTGGGCTAGTCCAAATAAATCTCTCATGTTCATGCAATGTGTCCTACTCACAGTGTTATTTTAACTTGCAATGAAGTTAGTCTTGTTGGGCCACCATGGCCAAAACTGCTCGGCCATTTTTGCTCCCAGTCCAGCCCTGCAGTGGTCTAATCGTATGATAGCCTTTAGTGGCATGCTTTCATTGATCATCTCCATCTCTTTCTCTCCTCTAGGAGCATGGCATTTTCATTAAGAGACTGAACCCTTATGTGACTAAAGACTACCTTGAATCCTATTTTGAAAAGTGGGGGACAGTGATGGCCTGTGAAGTAAGAAAGACACCACAGTCTTGGGGACATGGAGCGGGGGTTTACGCCTAATGCGTACAGTGCAAATTCATTTTCATTTCATCTGTTTTCCACTATGCCCTGCTCTTGTTGTTGTCGTTGTTGTTGTTGTTGTTGTTGTGGGGAATCTTTAGAGCTGCTTGTCTTGATTGTGTGCAGATCAAAATGGAGTGCACCACAGGCTTCCCCAGAGGTATGGGTTATGTGTGCTTTTCCAGCGAGGAGGAAGCAGACGCTGCCGCTGAGGTAGCCGAGCCTCACAAACTGGCCGGCATGGAGGTGGACATCAGAAGGGTCATCAGCCCAAAGGTCACTGACTGCACACTCTCAGTTTTATGTTTTCTGACGAGGTATCTGGTGATTGTCATTGTCATAGTCCTATTTTTAAAAAGAACTGTGTCTGCCAACAGATAAACGACGACATGGCATACGTGTCCCATCGAAAGATTGGCATGGCATATCGGCTGGCAAGCAGCAGCTGGCTGGACTCTGATGAATGAAAACAAAGCCTGCTGTGTCGGTGGTTCAAAGGAGAATCTCCTATTGTTTACAAAAAAAGATGGAGGATGAAAAGCTAATATTGAACTGAGAGACTTGCATGTCCTGCACAGAGCAGGAAGTTGAAAGTTTTATTGTGTTATATACAGGCTATGTATTTTAGGAAGGGTTTGTTAATGTGTGAGTGCAGTAAATATCTTGAAGAATTTTCTTTCTTCCACCTGACTCTTGACAGAGTGATGTTATGGTTCCATTTTAGGTTTTTACGTCCATTAGGTTGCCTATACACTGCATGTGACATCCCAAACTGCCTGTGGAGGTGTAAATAAATATTGTGAAATTAAATAAATACATACTACATTTTTTCCTTTTGTTTTGGTTTATTAGTGATCTACTGATAGATCTTTATCTATCAGTTGTCAAGATCATCAACCAGGAGAGGTTACAAGATCCTTGATCTCTGGCCTATTAGAAAATATAATTATTACAATAAGAAAATAATTATTCCATATATAGTTGATACTGACAACCCTTTCTGGTTATTTATTTCTTCATTACTTTCAAGTAGAGCCATATTTCTTGCCTTTGTAGTAGTGACATCAACGGTTTTAACCAATCACGAACAAGAAGTGATGTCATGAGTGACCAATGAATGAAGGCACCGGCAATATTTGAACAACAAACCTTTCGTTGCGAGCACTGCTGGAAACAAGTAAACAAAAAGTAGCCTACCATTAAAGAAATTTAACATGGATGCCGTAAGTGCAGAACATACAAAAATGTACTTTTATGAAAATAGATTACAAACTTATTCAGGATGGCCATTTGAAGAGGACTGCGTTTGCACTCCGGACAATGTAGGTATCGTAACAGCTTGAGGTTAGAAACGGATTAGCATAATAAAGATGTCCTAGCTGACGCGACATGCATAAGTCTACGTATAACTTATTTTGCTAAAATGAATTTGTTTTTGATGGCTTTCCCCCCAAAATAACGACTCATTTGTTTGGCTTCTCTAGCGTAAGGATAAGATTAATGTCGTGAACTAACGTTAGCGTTAGCTAACGTTGCTTGCAAATCCGGAATGTCACCCGAGCTGTCATTACGGCGTATTTAATGGATTACCGACCACAACCTTGCAGTGTTCACTGCCAAACGCCGTGTCGTTTGTGCGGTAGGATTTAACAATTAAGATAGCCTTATCTATACTTTATTATGTCTAGATGGCCAAAGCAGGATTTATTCACACGCCCACCGAGAACAGCCCGGATGTAGCCCAGTGCTTTTTCTGCTACAAAGAGCTGGAGGGATGGGAGCCTGAGGATGACCCAGTGTAAGGAACTCTCACAGGCCTCGTCTGTGACTGACTATCTTGTGTTTCTTTTATGAAATCCATGTCATTTTTTTGCTCCTGTTTGTTTTAACATTTGAGTTGTAATTTGTTATTGTCTTATTCAAATGTATTATTCAGGAAGGAACATAAATCCCATTCTCCAGCATGCAACTTCATTTTGCTGCAGAAATCAGTGAATGAGCTCACAGTGGAAGAACTACTCAAGTTGCAAAAGGAACGACAGAAATTTCTTATTGTGAGTTGGGTTTCCCTCAGGGATAATACCTGGCAGAAGGATAATTGTGTATCCTGAATTTATATTACTGTCTGCAACTTTATTATCCTAAAATGACACATTTATATTGTAAGTGTTTGGACAAAACTCAAAAGGGTCTGCCTCATGCTTTATAAGCTCCAACGTTAGTTAACCCATCAAGACATGCTCAAAAGCAAACCCCTTCCTAATTATTGGTTCAGTCTTCTTTGGATTTTTTGGATGCATGAAACCTCACCATGAAACTGTTTCCAAAAGAAAGCCTCAGGATGGATTTCATTAAACATAAAGTTATCCTTATACAGTCTTTTTTGATCTGGGAGAGTTGTCTTGATTCAATACATGTGTAAATGAAAATATTTCTTCCTGAAGTACTTCTTCCTGAAGTAGTGTTGGTCATCCATAACTCTTGGCAGCCGAGTTTTATTTCTTAAATGTCCATAAGCGTAGTTGTTATTTTTATCTCTTACTGTGATGGGGTTCTAAGTACTATACTACATAGACGTTTTTAAGAGATCATTTTTTTCTTTCATCACAGAAAAAGACCTGCAATCAAGTAATTGAAAAGTTTGAAGAAGCTGCGAGACAAAGAAGAGCGGACATTGTGAAAAAAGCTATGGATAACTGAGCACTTTGCGTTTATTTGTGTTTTGTGAGCTGTGTATTTGTTTGTCCAGCATTTGTGGAGTCATGTCATCTGTCATTTTAATTGTGTGTATAGTTATCTATGTGTATAGGCACCTTTTAGTCAGTGGTAAGAAACTTAAATTTCATACTAACAGGATTTCATACTAACAGAAGCACTTATGATCTGATGTTAAGCAGGCAACAGTCAATATTGCCAAATGTTTATTGATGTTAAAACACTAAATACAAAAATAATGATTGCCTGTCTTTGGTCTTGTTCTAGTCTTTTGATTATATAGTTATACTGACATTGCTTTTGGTGGCTTTTTAAAAAATCCGTCCCCCTACATCTTAAACTACTGTGATGAACTGATTATCATTCAGTATTAATATTTTGACGCACAGGAGTAACCTCACTGGAGATCAGTTAGTGTTGAGGAAATAAATATATATAAATATTTGATGTACATATTTAACCTGTGTATCCTGTCAGGTCTTTCCCCAAAGGTGATACTGTGCCATTTCTGTCATGACAAATACAGATTACTTCTGATCTTTTGCATATGGTTATTTTGATGTAATAATGCAATCTAAGCACACTGTATGTGTACGTGTATGTGGAGGTTTAAACATGTAGTTGCATTATGCTATGTTATGTGTTTGGGAAAACTACACAAGACCGCAGCTCTCATCAGATTAACAAGTTAGGCTTCTATAAAATGCATTTAATACTCTATAACAGTATTATTACACTCCCTACTCTCATCTTCCCAATAAACTTGCTTATTTATGTCAGTACACAGTGAACACATACATTTTTCATGTGTTGTCCCCAGACTGTTATATAACATGTTGCACACATACTTATCCATATTACCACACCTGCTCACACTTGGGTGTTTCTTTAAGGGCGCATCAGCAGCCCAAACCTCTATGATGGGTCAAATATGATTTTAAGACACCAACACACTGTTGATGGAACATGGTTTATTGAATACAAGTCTATTTTCTATGGCATGCAAAGGAATGGTCAGTTACAATTTGGTCACAAACAAAAAGAGAAAAAAGAACACTGAAGTGAAAGGCCATGGTAATAACCAAATGAACAGTGCAAAATAAACCAAGGGAACTGGTTTTCTCTCAGAACTGAGCCTAGTATGGCTATAATAATGTCACACTTCTTGAGACAGGATAAAGAGAAGGCAGAGAGAGATATTATTGGGTAATTATTGAGTAATATTCAGGCTTCAAAGTGTGGGTGGCTGTCTATTTCCTCTGGTCAGCTGAGATAGTTGTAGTGACAAGAGCCCTCTATAGACACCTGAATTCACTACACTTAAGGAGCCTACTGCTTCATTACATTTGGAGAAGATAAACAGGTTTATGGGTGATTGATAAGGATTGTACACTGTGTGATGAATTGAGAAAGTGTATGCGATTGACTACTGAAGGGTCATACACCCTAAATCCACGGCAAATGTTTTTAGGCTCCTCGATTTGTAAACACATAAAAGAAGAAAATAAAAAAAACTTGTCCCTGAGTCCAATAGAAATACTCTTATTTATCATTTATCTTATCGAGATATCGTTTTAATCTTATCTTATTATTATATGATTGATTTGATTGCTAGGATGATGGGAGAAGCCAGACAGACCTGATTTACAAGGACAAAGAGGTCAGGAGGTGCTTATTAAACATGTGCAAATTCAAGGCCAGTACAACCACAGGGTAGCATGGAGAAGAGCCTCACGCTCAGGTACAGCATATTGCACTTGAATCAGTATCCAGTCAGTGGCACTCTCGGAAAAGGCACTGCTGCAATTCACAAAGAAACTGGAGTGTCCATGAACTGATTGTAATGTTTGTAAACACAACCTTCAACATACATACATACAGACAAACATACGCGCGCGCACACACACACACACACACACACACACACACACACACACACACACTCACTTCACATCACGCTGAATGGCAGCAGCATTGGTGGAGTGCTTGGGGAAACTTCTATCTGTGGCTGCGCTCCTGTTGAAACTCCACACCTATTTTCCAGGTGTCCACGCAATGGGCAAGGAGGATCTCTTCAGGAAAGAACTGCTCCACCTCGGGCGGGGCGTCCATATCTTTCCCCTCAATGTAAGGCAGCAGGGTGTCCTTCAGCCTGGAGAGGACACATTAGGACACGTTACAATGACAAAGACTCAGACAATGTCAAGGACACACAGACACGTCATGGTCAAGGACAACACAGCACAATTAAACAAATCAGACCAGCAATATTCAAGTGTCTTTAAGTTGTATGGTCCTTAAGGGTTTGCTCACACTGTAATAATAATAGAATTATAAAGACAATGGATTCTGTGGATTTTTTAAATTCCAAAATCCTTATCCAGAGTCTATTATTGATTATTGATATTGTAATACAGTATGTGTGTATCACATTACTGTACGAGGTTGCAGGCAGTACCCTACAGTAAAGCCCACTGCACATCACAAAAGTGAGAAGGGAGCGTTTTTGTAGTGGGGCGAGGAGCTCACCCCCAGTCGGGCCGGAAGAGCTCAGGGTCCCGCAGACCCTTTAGCTTCAGCAGCAGGAACTCGTGGATCTCCAGCAGGAAGCCGCTGGCCCCGCCCTTGGAGAGGTAGCCAATCAGCTGCTTGCGTCCCTCTTCGTTCAGTGGCTGCTTGTAATCTTTAGACACGCCAACAAATGGGTCCTGGCAGCAAACAGAGACAGGTCTTGGTCACACTCCCACACAAACACAAAGACACTGACACACACACACATACACACACCCAAAAAGAAAGGCTTACCCTCTTTAGGCGAAGCATGCTCTCAGACTTCAGCGAAGACAGGAGCTGCCACAGGGCCACAGCGTGCTTCAGGCTGCACCTGCTAAGGGCCTATCAAACATGAAACATAGGACACACACACACACACAAACACACCAACACACACACAGACCATCAGGACATGCACACAGACCATCAGGACATATGCGTATATAACAGTGTGTGCTTTAAGTTGTCTTCTTATGAAATAAGAAGGAGGGAACAGTATGCAAACCCAGTATGTGCATGTTTGTGTCCACCTTGAACATGTGCATGTTTGTGTCCACCTTGTTTGTGGTAGTGTGTGTGTGTGTGTGTGTGTGTGTGTGTGTGTGTGTGTGTGTGTGTGTGTGTACCTTGAGTATATGCGGCGGCATGTGGTCTCCCATCTGCAGCACGTCCTGCAGGTACTGTCCCATGTGCATGGTGGGGTCAGCGGCGGTGGTGGCCAGGAAGCCCAGAGCCAGCTCCACCGCCCCCAGGGCCTCACACACCTCACTGAAGCCAAACAGCTCCCCCGCCACAGACGACAGTGTCAGGGAGGGCAGCGGCTCCTGGACACACACACACACACACACACACACACACACACACACACACACACACACACAGAAGCACAAACAGCAGAGGTAAATGGCCAATGTAAAGGTACATTTCAGATGAGAATCATGCATAAACACACATTACTGGATTACAAGGCTGTGTGTATAAACAATGTTCTTCTAAGGCCCTTCGCTCATTCCTCTCTACTCCTTCACTCAGCCACCATCATCATTTGAGCTTAAGCAGGACCTATCAAAATGAATGGGGCGATGTCCAAAACTCCAGATCGGCAGGCCAGATTAACTAAAAATGTATAATGTTTAAAGCTGAGTTAAACTACGTCAAAATCTACCTGAAAATTGCAACTTCTAGTTTCTCTACTCCAGCATCTTTGCATTACCGGCGGTTGTAATGCAAAGATGGAGAGAACTTTTTCATACGTCATACGTCTCCTCCTATACAAGTGTCCTTTATAAATCACTACAACTATTCTGAATAGTTGAGAACAATCCCAATGAATATGCATTTCATTTGTTTCAATAGTTTGTAACATAAGTGATGCAAACTTCATGACTTGGCAATGACATACAGATGTCTCACCTGAACAACCTTTGACTTGACATCCCTGAAAATGTTTTCGTAATTTCTGTCATGTCTGTTCACCAGTGTTGGGATTCCCTGCAAGAGATCAGAGGGAGAGATGCTTAGAGCATGTTGGGAACACTGACAACAAAATTGGTTTGTGAAGCTGTGTTTGTGCTGTTTGTCAACACGTGTGAGTGTGCGGGTTTAAGACAATGTGCTCACATTGAGTGTGTGTGTGTGTGTGTGTGTGTGTGTGTGTGTGTTTGTGTGTGTATGTGTGATTATGACAAGGTTCTGGCATTGAGTGTGTGTGTGTGTGTGTGTGTGTGTGTGTGTGTGTGTGTGTGTGTGTATATGTGTGTGATGAAGAAGACGTGCTCACATTGAGTGTGTGTGTGTGTGTGTGTGTGTGTGTGTGTGTGTGTGTGTGTGTTTGTGTGTGTATGTGTGATTATGACAAGGTTCTGGCATTGAGTGTGTGTGTGTGTGTGTGTGTATATATGTGTGTGATGAAGAAGACGTGCTCACATTGAGTGTGATGCGAGGCTTGCCCTGCAGGAAGCGAGTGAGCAGCTGCTGCTGGATCTTGGGCAGGTCGTACTCGGGCAGAGCGCCCCCGCCGCCCCCGCCACGTTCCACGCTGTACTGGCAGTTAGACAGCACCAGAGGCAGCACGTCCCTCTCCACATCGTACCGGATCACGTGCAGCTCACACAAGTCAGCTGGGCTCACTGTGTAACTGCAACACACACACACACACACACACACACACACACACACACACACACACACACACACACACACACACACACACACACACACACAATACAGATAATTGCTCAGGATCTTTATGTTAGAGATATTGGATAGTATTAAAATAGGTGACATTTTCATAAATGTACATCTAAAAGGTGGCTACAGACCAAAGATCCGTGACAACATTCTAAAAACAAGCCACGTTCTAAAACTCTGAAACTGCGATTTGACATGTTGAATCTGGATCTTCAGTCTGAATTGGATTTAAGGATGAATGCACAGGCACTGTATGCATGTGTGTGTGTGTGTGCGTGTGTGTGTTAATACCTGGTCTCTTCCCCAGTGTATTTGTCGGTGGTGTACACCATCTCGTTGTGCAGTGCAATCAGGTAGCTGACCAGGGCTGTGGAACAAAGACCTAGTCCCTGTCGGCGTGGCAACAGCACATGCAGGTCACTGTTCATGTCCAGATCTTTTTCACAGAACTCAGCAGGCAGCTGGATCTCACCTGCACACACACACACACACACACACACACACACACACACACACACACACACACACACACACACACACACACACACAGCTCAAGTTCAAGGCTCTATACATTCTGACATAAGTAGTGTCAATATTACTATTCTCTAGTTGTGTGTGCATGAACAGCCATGTTTATCATTTACCATTGGTGGCCAAAGACAATCGAAGTTGGTTCCATGTCTTCAGGAAGGTGGATATGCGTTTCTCGTACCATGCAGCTGTGTAATAAAAGGCGAGAGAGAATGATTTGTAAATCTGAAAGCCTTAATAGACTCAGCACAATATCCAGTGACTGGAGTGTTTAAGCACCTCCTCTCTGTTTCTGCAGGAACTCAGATATGCTCCCCTCGGTGAGGTCCGGAGAGTTCTGGAACTTCTTCACCAAATCCTGCTGCAACACCAGGATGTCTGGCAGGTACCTCACCAATCGCAACTCTGGTTCCTGACAATCACAATGACCACAGGTTAATCAATATTTGTAACAATACTGCATACATTACTGTAAATCACATTATATGTAATCCAACAATATGTAATGTGAATAGTACCATCAACCAAGGTTAATACATTGATTTTGCGAAATGTAATTATCTACGGAGTTAATACTGGGTGAGGGCTATACACGAGAATGCATTTCTTTTCATCATTCTACTTTCTAATAATATGCTTTTATTTACATTCAATTGCTAATGTTTAGTACATTCACGCTTATTGCTAAATTGTGAGTGTATCAGTGTGAGAGTGATGTTTGTGCTTATGTGTGTGTGTTTGATATGTGTGTGTGTGTCTCTCTCACTCTCTGAAGGAACCTCCAGAGGAGGGGCAGTGTGTCGCGTCCGTCCTGCTGCTCCACGATGTGGGCTAGAGCGGCCAATGAGAGCCTCTCCCTGCAGCTCCACACCACCGGCCCGTGCAGCGCAGAGTCCCGTGGCAGCGAGCGCAGGAAGAGCCGAGGGTCGCCGAAGGTCAAACGCATGACTGGGTTGGAGCTCACGCGCTCGTCATCACGCACCAGCGCATTCACATCCTGCAGACGCCTGTCTAGATGCTGCGCACAGACAGACAGACAGACAGATAGACAGACACAAAGGGACAGTGTCAGTGACGGAGAAAGAGAGAATGAGAGAGAGAGAGAGAGAGAGAGAGAGAGAGAGAGAGAGAGAGAGAGAGAGAGAGAGAGAGAGAGAGAGAGAGAGAGAGAGGCAGAATGGTAAGGAAAGACGGGAGCAAAGGAAAGGGGGGAGGGGAAATCAAACAAAGACCCAAGGCATCTCAATGGCCTGAAGTCATCACATGCATTAGCAAATATCTAAACTAAAGCAACACCGTCATCACAAGCAGTATTTGTATATATTTAAGCTGCTGAATCTGAATCCTACAGCCTATGAACTATTTAACATGGAATGTGCTTGTTCATAGGCCTGTGCTGACACAGGTTGTAGGTACAATGGCTGGGTGCTGAGATCTGGGACATGGTTGCAGTGTGTGTGTGCAGTGTGTGCTTACCTTCAACTGGGCACCGATGATGTTGTTGGCCACACCCGTCTCCCAGTTGTTCCGTGCGTCTTTGCTGGAAAGCTGTGGGTCATAGTTCACCGGCCCTAACACACACAGATGCACAACTGAGTTAGATCTCCGAGTACGCAGATCAACTGAGGTCTGGGTGATCACAACAGTATGTCTACAAATCAGGAGTAGAAAAATGGGCACCAATCTATAATGTAAGGAATGTATGCAAGTCTGTTTGAGTAGCAATTTGAAGAGACACACTTGCTGATGTTAGCAAGCAAACCAACTAGTGCTTGGCTGGCCCACATGAAATACTATATTCTACCACAAGGGGCTGCTGTGCTAAACACAAGTGAATCAGAAAATCATCCATAGCTCCTTTATACCTGTCAAAGTGTGTCTGTGTGTGTGTGTGTGTATGTGTGTGTGTGTGTGTGTGTGTGTGTGTGTGTTTGCGTGTTTGAGAGAGTGTGTATTCATGCATGTCCTCACAGGCTGCTGGCGGGGGATCCAGCAGGGCGTTGATGATGATGTGTGCGGACGTGGCCGTGTCGTCGGCTCCCTTCCCCAGCGCTCGTGTCAGCTGCTGCAGGTCCATCTGCAGGTGAGCGCTCACAAACGCAGCGCAGTCTGGCACTGGTGGAGCTATGAGGGCAGCTAGAGCCTGCAGTACACACAGTCAGGAGGAGAGACAGGGACAAGGACAGAATGAGATACAGGGAGATAAAAATAGTTCTCAGTCATGTTACTATTATTATTATTATTATTATTATTATTATTATCAACATTCTTAGCAACCTGCTGTAAATGTCAGCATACTGTACATGCTTGTGTGCAAAAGAGCGAGTGTGAGAGAGAGAACAATTGTGGGTGTGTACTGTAAGCTTGTAGCCTATGATTTGTATTTGTGTGCATGTCTAAGCTGTTGTGCTATAGTGCAGGCATACTGTACCTGTGTGTTACTTGATCTTTTGTGCATACATACTGTACCTGTGTGTTATTTGTGGCTCCCAGAAGCATTGCTGCGTGTGTGAGCAGGCGGACCATTGTGAAGGGGGCGGGACTCATGTTCTTGGTGTCCTGCATGTCTGGTTGATCTCGGCGCTGTGGGTCACCCAAGATATGGCCTGTCCTTGTGCGGTCACCCCTAGGTGAGCACACACACACACACACACACACACACACACACACACACACACACACACAAATATAAATTCCCATGGAGAGCCTATTACAATAATGTGCCCTATCCTTCTGAGATCACCTCTAGATATTATGTACACATGCTTGCACACACATAAATAAATAAATTCCGGTAGTGAATAAATCTAACCATGCAATACAGTCTTAAAAGCATCTGTAGGTCAACTAATGCTAAACAACTTACTGCATCCCAGTGGCCTGGAAGCCTGCAACAGGCATATGATTCTGTCCTCCGATTGGAGCATTACAGTCTGGGCACCTGCTCACTTGCATGGGCTGACCACACTGTTGGGGGATAAAACAGTCACTGGTCATTACAAACCCTCCACATTACCAGCCATCAGGAGCAATAAGCCAACATACAGTAATAACACTCATGTAAAAACCCAGAAATGACAGCTTCAGATATATTATATGGGATTAAGGAAGGGGGATTAAAACAGGATTAAAAAAGGATCAAAATGTCCAAACTCACCTCGCCAACAGTGCAGGGGTGTCCGTTGGGGCAGGCTATTGGAGGAGGAGGGAAACAAGTGGACAAATTATGGGATGGAAGCTTTGTGGAAGTGTGGAGTGAATGAAACCTCAGTATGTGAAACCAAAGTATAAGAAGCGGAGTACTTACAATACCACTGCAGCTGCCCCAAAGCCTGCTGGGCCACATGGAGCATGTCATCAGGCATGGTGGGGATGAAGGCTCTCTGCACGTGCGCGCACACACACACACACACACACACACACACACACACACACACACACACACACACACACACACACACACACACCATTTATTAACTTATAACAAGTCAAAACCCTTGAATACTATATCATAAGTATCAATAGGATGGATGTGTGTTTTTAAGAGCATGTGTGTCTATGAGTCATGATGAGTTTGTGATTTAGATCTGGGAGGAAACCACAGACCGTTGTCTGGTGTGCTATGCTACAGGATGTCTGGCACGGGTGAGCGGAGCATCGGATGCAAACCTGCATGTTGGCGGGGGAAAGAGCGAGCTGCTGGAGGGGCGGGAGCACCCCATGGAGGCCACAGAGCAGAACTGCAGCCAGGTGCACACAGAGCTCGGTGATGGTGCGCACGTCTCCGGAAGATCCGGCGCGGACGCTCAGTGCCCCGAGATGGTTCCTCACTAGCCCCACGGCAAAATGCTTCTGCTCCTGACTGGCCAGAAGGCCACACTGGCCTATGAAGACCTCCAGGGCCTGGACCTGCTGTAGAGAGCATAGGGAGGGAGAAGAGTCAGAAAGACTTCCAGAGATGACCAAATATGTCAATGTCTAATTGAAGTCAAATACCTATTGTAGGATTGACTGTGTGTGTGTGTGTGTGTGTGTGTGTGTGTGTGTGTATGTGTGTGTGTGTGTGTGTGTGTGTGTGTGTGTGTGTGTGTTACCTGTGGGGATGGGTGCTGGTTTGGGTTGTTTGCTCTGTAGAGGCATGTGACCTCTCTGAAGAGAGCCAGAAGCAGGAACACACTCCTCTTCAGTGGAGGATTTCTGCAGCCCTGCAGCGCACACACGCACACACACACACACACACACACACACACACACACACACACAAGATCAGCCTCACACAGAAGAACCATATATTCAAGCTTTCACATGTCCACATGAACATGAACACAAAGACACACACACACACACACACGCACGCAGGTGCACACACACACACACACACACAAACAGAGTCACAAGATCAACCTCACACACACGAACACACACAAGCACACACACACACACACACACACACACACACACACACACACACAGTCTTACATCACAAGCCTCTTGTATTCTCTCCATCTTCCCCTCCATCATGGCTTTTGCCACAGCGTCTCTGATGCTCTTGTAGTCTCCTTCACACACCAGGAACAGATCCATCTGCCCGCCCTCCTGGCTCTTCACACACAACACAACACAACACAGCACACAATACATCAAACACACTAACAAAGACAATCATATTCCCACAACACACACAGCACACAATACACAATACATCAACCTCATACACTCTGGCAACACAAGTCTTTATTTTCATGTGATTGAGTACACCATATCTACCATATCAACTATTCCTATACCATACTAGTTTATTGGTTTCTTTTTTCTATTTCTGCATATCCAGCGGAAACGTGAACCTATCTATGAATATTTCCAAATGAAGTTTACAGCCACATTTATGGAAGTCCATTTCAGAGATACAAACATAGCGAGATATATCATCTGTATTTTTTTTTAATGTTGCAGATATGGGCTACCATACATAATAGCTAATACAAAAATCAAAGGTCAGCAGTTAGGGTGTCTTTAGTACTGGCCGTGGGTCTACCTGTTGTAAGACCTCTTCAGGGAACATCCACTTGAGCTGGTCTGCGGCCAGGAGCATCTGGACAAACTCGGCTCCGTGCTGGCTGCGGATCTTACGGATGAGGTAGACACGGTACCAGTCATTCTTGCTGAGCACACACACCCTCCTCACCGCATCTAGGAATGGGGCTGCTTCTGCAAGAGGCTGCTCTGGGCCTCCTGCAAGAACACACACACACACACACACACACACACACACACGCACACACGCACATACACACACACACACACACACACACACACACACACACACACACACACACACACACACACACACACACAGGATGGATA
This sequence comes from Sardinella longiceps, assembly GCA_027497455.2. Classification (NCBI taxonomy): domain Eukaryota; kingdom Metazoa; phylum Chordata; class Actinopteri; order Clupeiformes; family Clupeidae; genus Sardinella; species Sardinella longiceps. The sequence continues at coordinate 114,181 of JAODXP020000015.1, forward strand.
AGTTTAGGATGGCCAAGTCTAGCTCTGAAATATATTGTCTATATACATAGAGGCACAGGAGCACATTCCACTGTGGGCCAAAAACATACAGTAGAGGTGAAAGTTCATTCTGAACATTGCATCAACATTGCTGAATGAACATGAATAACACATGTAAATCTCCTAGTTGTGTGTTGTGGTGGTGTAATGGTTAACTGGCACAGTGTTGGTGCCAATTGAATAGCCCTGGTGTAATGGTTACCTGTCGCAGTGTGGGTGGCAGCGATGAGCTGCGCTGCGGTGTCCAGACAGAGGCGCAGGCGTGCCAGTTGCTGCAGCAGCTCAATGCAGACAGGTTGCCCTGCTGCGGGCCTCAGCTGCAGGAAGTCTTGCAGGAAGGAACGCTCCTCTTGCAGACACACCTTCTGCTCATTCACTGAGCGCCACTGCAGCCTCTCAAACATAGAGTCCTGTCACAACACACACACACACACACACACACACACACACACACACACACACGCAGACAAACATATACAAACACACACAACAATTTAAACATACATAAAATACTAAATATATTGTATGATACAATATTGTTAATATTACATACATACACACACACACACACACACACACACACACACACACACACACACACACACACACACACACACACACACACACACACACACACACACACACACACACCTCTAGGCAGTTGATGTAGAGTGAGTAGAGTTCTGATTTGTCCGTTTCCTCCAGGAGTCTACTGTTCTCCACAGCAGACAGATGTTGCTGAAGGTATTTTTTCACTTCATCAAAACTATGAACAACAAAACAACAAAACACAAAAGAGATCAACATATCCATTCTATTCATGATATTAGGGGTAGGCAATCAATCTAATTAACTGCTTAATCCTGAACAGTAAAATTCACTTATCTTTCTTTTCCATTCAGATTGTGTAAAATTGTGCTTTGAACTTTCAATTTAGACAATGGGTACTGTTTCCAAAATTACAGGTTGATGGTGTGAAATTTGTTATCAGTGATCAAGAAGGTAATTGTGATCATGATTTTTGCCCTAATTGCTAGCAGCCCTTGCTAAAAAGGAGATGATTTTGAGGAGATATACACATACACATGCACGCGCACACACACACACACACACACACACACACCTACCTGTATTTGAGAAGGAGCTTCAGCACCACAGAGCGCACCACTGGATTCTTATCCACAGTGTCATCAAACGGAGACAGAGCCTTGGTGAGTTTGGCATCCTTTTTATCTGAAAGCAAAGCATACCAAAAAAAACAGGTCATCCTTAAGTAAACAGGTGAAACCGCATAACGGTACAGTATATTTACTAAAAAAGCCTATGTGATGTAACAAACATTGAGACATGTCCCAAATTCCTCCATACCATAGACTATGCATAGTTCTGAAGTGTATATCAATGTCGGTGGATGGCAATAGAACACTCTGATTTTGAATAGACAGCTATGATTCATATTCACATTTTGCACAGGCAGACTTGTCAAAAAGAGTTGTTTGAGCTGTGGGTGCACTGTAGGCCTATGTATTTAGCCTGAGGCTTCTAAATACAATGCAAATGAATGCAAAGTGTAATGAATGAGCACAAGTAGCGTGTGTGTGTGTGTGTGTGTGTGTGTGTGTGTGTGTGTGTGTGTGTGTGTGTGTGTGTGTGTGTGACTCACGTCCGATGGCGGGCAGCGTTCCGGCCTCCACCATGAGCAGGGAGAGCAGGTACAGGATGACCTCTGGGGAGGGCGGAGTGTCGTGGCCGAAGCACACGCCCGACACCAGTGCGATGAAGAAGCCGTTGCAGCGCTGCCGGAAGTGAGCGTTGCGTGTGATCAGGGCCCTGGGCAGAGACAACACACACATCAGTCAGAACCTCACAGTGCATAAGGAAACGCACCCAAGCCCAAGCCCTATGCAGCTCTATTGTAGTTGTCCCCACAGGGCTGTAACATTATCAAGTGGAAGTGGAGTGGAGTTGGACATAGTGTTCCTGTTCTCCATCTTTACCAACTACCACACCTCTCTTTCCATTCAGTAGCTTTGGACTCTGCAATCTCATTCCTCGGCTGATTTCCATAGGTCTGATTCACTACATACTACATTCACTTCTGAAGCAAAGGCTCCAAATCAGTCACGGCCCTGTTGGTCAATATTACAGAGAACTGCTGGATGAATGAATAAGAAGGAAATGATTTGGCACCATTTCGGCAGAATAGAGAAACAGCACCAATAAAACTGTTTTCCCCTTAAGTTTCCTTCATTAGCTTTAGCTTTGTAAAATCAGTCTGTGTTGTTGTACTGTACTTTCATGTTCTTGTTGCTACCAACAACATTCGGCAACCTTGAACAACAGGGCTATGGGATGATTGTCAACAGGGATGATTGTCTTAAGACCTTGAATAGCATTAAAGAATAATCCAAAGTCCACTGAGATCCTTGCCCTGTGTGAATGCGTCACATACTGCATGTAGCTGTATAACTAAAGGGGCATGTGGGCTTTGTGCTGGGTCTCAATCAATTGCAGTCTGAGTCATACTGAAGTCATGTGGAACTGCAGTGTAATTGCCCTCCACCTCTGCCAACAGCCACACCTTAGTGTGCATACTTAAGCTTTGGACTTTACCATCTCATACATCCTCCTGTCACAGTTTTACAGAGAAACTGATACTGATAAAAAAGCCTTTGAATCCTTTTACGTACATCCACACGTACATACATTCATATGTATAGCAGGGGTTTTGTATGCCATAGTAAGGCACTGTAGCAATTTTCATGTACTCAAGGGGGAGGCCAAGTAAGGCCAACAGAATTTGAAAAGTGTAATATGAGAGCTGGATCGTACTGGATCTGGTCGGAGGGCAGCAGTCTGAAGTCGTCAGGGACGGGCTGCATGCAGAGGGGGCAGTACATCTGGCCAGGGCCCAGCCACTCGCGGATGCAGGCCACGCAGTAGATGTGATCACAGGGCAGGGCCAGCGGCTCCTTGGGGTCAGCCATACACACTGGACACAGCTGCACTCCAAACCTGCAGGTAGAACAGAGCACAAGAGAGCTTAGCACGTCTGCTAGCACCAGGATCCAGCCACAAAGATGATAAGTCTGCAAAGGAAAAATGTATCAGGTTAAAGAGGAGAACGGTGCATTACTCCTCCAGTCCAGCATTTTCCCATTTACATTTTAGCAATGTTGCCCGATTGACAAATAACTCAACATAGGAGTCATCTTTGTGTGCTGCATTTCTGTTTACCTGACCACAGATGTGCCATTCATTCATTCTTTTATCAATTACAGTAAGCATCTTCTATAATATTTGTGGTTAAAACAGCAATGCTGAACATCTGTCCTTTCACAAAGACTCTTTATTGGTGTGTGTGATCATGCTGTCGTGTGATCATGTTGTGTGTGGCGGTGTTTATTAAAGGATGCTACAGTAACAGCAGCAGGAGGGCCTCTGGGAGACGGACCTGAAGATGCGCTCCACAGCCCCGTCTTTACACTCCTTCAGGATCAGCAGCACCGCCTCAAACGGCTGCTGCTGCTTCAGATCGGGGTTCTTCTCCAGAACCTTCAAAACACACACGCACACACAGACACATGCACACACACACACACACAGAAACCACACAGTGTAAATATGAAACCTACGCACAAAAATCACAACACAAGCAGTAATTATTTAACGCACACACACATACATCCGACACAGCACTGTGAGCAAACATAACACTCACACATACAGTATACCATCATTCAGAGAGTAAAACCTGAGCTGAAATGCCCTTTAGAGTCAAAGTGAGTTCTGACCTGTCCCAGCTTTCTTACTCCTTCCATCAGCAGGGGAGTGAGGTTCTGGTCCAGAGTCTGGATCCCTACTAGCATGTTCTCCACAAACAGAGACAGAGAGAAGATGCGACTCCACCCTCGCCTACACACACACACACACACACACACACACACACACACACACACACACACACACACAAAGAATAACAGAAGTAACAAAAACTGGGTAAATTTTACATCTTTGTAAATAGCTGGATGTACTATAGAGTGTATCACTGTTACAGCTGTGTGTAAATGTGTTAGTGCCTGTGTGTGTATGTACGTGTTAGTGCCTGAGTGTGCGTGTGTTAGTACCGCTGTGTGTGTGTGTGTGTGTGTGTGTGTGTGTGTGTGTGTGTGTGTGTGTGTGTGTGTATGTCAGACTCACTGCACGTTGGTGACCATGGCTGTGCTCCTCTCTCTGTAGTGCTGGATGCTCTCCTCAGCACACACCAGCTCCACAGGCACCTGCAGCTGTTTGACGCGTCTCAGCCACTGGGCACACTCCGCCTCCGACGCCAGAGACTGGGGCTCCAGGAACTCCACACAGGCCAGCGCAGCATACACATCCAGCACCTGGGGATGCACACACACACACACACACACACACACACACACAACTCCTGTTAACAGGCCTCAAACACCAGTAAGCTCTTGTGAAAGGTGAAATTATGTGCATACATACTGAAAGTACCAAGTCCAAGTACAGTATGTTTGTATTTGTGTACAATGCAAGCATATGTGTGTGTGTGTGTGTGTGTGTGTGTGTGTGTGTGTGTATCTCACCAGCTCCTGTCCCTGCTGGGCGTGTGTGTTGGCCAGCAGGGCCTGTGTGATCTGGGGCTCAATGCTGAGCATCCTGGAGAGGTTCTGCAGACGGGTGCAGTACTGGTGGTAGGCCGAGTGCACCCACGGGAGCGCCACCACCTCACCCTCCATAGCCTCCTCACCCACACCGGCGCCCACACTGGCACGCAACTCATGCACACAGCACATCAGCGCTGCACACAGGAGCTGCAGACAGAGAGACAGAGAGAGAGAAAGAGGAAAATATATATTTTATATGCAACAAACAACAAAAGGAATCCATGCTAATCCCATTTGGATCTAAAACACCTGCTAAAAAACTCCCTGAAATCCTGGGATTTTCAGGAAAAGCAAAAGAATGGTCAACACCTATTAAACACTTTATATCTCAGGCTCTGTAGCTAAAATAATTGAGAGCCTACAGCTTTGTCTTGTATTTGGACTTTTTTTTTTTAAGTCATTGATTGCAGGCCTTAAAATGGACAACTGATAACTGAAAGGGACATATATGCTGCTCCAGGACTCATATGAGACATATTAGACAATATGAGAAAAAGTCTGATGGCTGTCGTCATATTCGCTGCTGAACTCACCTGGAGTTCATCCTGTGATGTCACATTCATCGCCATGGCAATGAAATCCTGAAGGTACCTCTGGAGAAACTCTATCTGCATCTCACGATCTGATTGGGCGATCTGCCGACCCAGAGGAGTCTTCCAATAGAACTCCTCAAACTGCTTTTGGGTGTGGCCTATAAAGTCAATGCATTGCAATGATCAATCCCATGATCTCCAAAAATGAGCTCCTAAATGCTACCCCCACTCCCCGACTTTAACACTGTTTGGCAGCTACTACGCTGTCCGACTACCACTCATTATGATGATGATGATGATTCCACTCTTATTGTCACACGTACAAAAATTCATGAACCAACAAAATTAGCCCTCAACTTGTCCAGACATACAGACAACACACTGGGACCCGTCAACTTGGGGACTGGGCACTGGGGGTAGAGAGCGGCAAAGGTGCTTTATTTAACTTTATAAAGCTTTATTTAGACTGACAAATATCATATAAATGAATTGAACTGAAATGTTGAACTGAAATATATTGTGGAGAATCTAAATGTTCCTGTGCGTTTCCCTGGCCCCGTGTGTTGAGTGCTGCCTCACCCTCTCTCTGCAGGGTGTGGACCCACAGCTCCTCCAGGTAGTCTCTGATCCTCCAGCTGAAGGGCATGCTGCAGCCCAGGCCCCCCTCCGCACCGATGGAGCTCGGCACCAGGATGGTCTTGGCCTCAGAGCTACCGAAGGAAAGAAGGCACACAGTATTAGTTCATCTCCACTTCTATTTTAGCATAAAGTACATTTCCAAAGAGCACTCACAACACACAACAATACAAAAGGCTTTGACTCTCTGAGTGCTGTTTGAACATTACTGCCTGACAAATGTATCAAAATAACAAAAAACAACATTGAAAACATCAGGTGTATACCTGTCCACTCTTGTGTAAGGCACTTCCAGCAGTTTGTCATTTCCAAAGATGTCAAGCCACAGGGCCTTCAGGTGGTCACTGACATCAGGGTCCAGCAGCAGGTCCAGGTTGGAGTCGCGATCGATGACTGAGATAAGCTGAGCCAGGAAGGGAATGACCACAGTCTGGACACGCTTCCACAGAGTATGCCTACAGGGTCACCACAACAACACCATTAAACACTATGGAGGCGATAGGACTTAGTTACATGACCTTCAGTTTGCACTAAACTACTACTACTACACATGCAGTACAGTACATGTGGAGATGCTTCCAATGAGCCTATGCATCCGTCTCACATACCGCTTCCTCTTGTTAGAAAACACACCGTCATCTGCACTAAGCTATGTGACAGTGTTTAGATTAAAACATTCAAAAACTAGAAAAGCGCTCAGAGAGTGCAGATCTCCGCCAAGACAATGTGGTCACAGATGGTGTTCTGGATCACCGATCGCCACCAAAATCGAATCAGTTCTTACTTGTCCCAATACACACGTTGTCTGAAAATCTCATCCAAATCCGTGCAGTACTTTTCGAGTTATCTTGTACACAGACACACACACACACACACACACACACACACACACACACACACACACACACACACACACTCACAGGCAGACACAGACGCACGCCAGCGAAAACATAACCTCCTTGGCTGAGGTAATTACCTACACATAGCAGCACAGTCGACTTCACCAATACACCTGTGACAAATCTCCAAATTTAAAATTCTGTAGACAATGCCACATAGCAAACACTATTTAATATCGTCAACTTAGGCCTGAGTGTCTGACCTGAAGGTGCCCCCCTCCTGCAGTGCATCAATGTTAGCGGCCTCCTTGAAGACCCAGGACCTGGCAGAGTGGGAGCTGCTGTCATCACGGGCCAAGAGAAGCAGGTGGAGCCGCCTCTTCATGGTCCTCAGGAACATGGCTGTGGGCAGAAAAGGCAGTCTTACTAACAGCACCGCACTTCTCTTGTTGATAATCCCAGAGAATAATAATGAATGAAAAAATAGGTGTAAAATGTGAATGAATCATCTGAAGTATGTTCCAACTTGTCCAGAGACTGCCATTTTGGCAGCAGACCTTACTATGAGTCTACAGAGTTTTGTTTGAAGACAATAGTACTGACAACTTTAAACTACTCATCTGTCAGTGTAGTGGCCTGATGGACAGGATGCTTTTATTTCATCCAAAGAGTCTAGTGGGCTCTTATTTACTGTGATGTTGGTGAGCACTTTCTGCCACCAGTTTCTGTTTGCTGATTATTTGCCAGAATTTAGAGTGATTGTTTAATCCTTAGCCTTCAGGGGAGTACCCTGGAGTACTGTAGTGCAAGACAACATTGAGTGGAGAGAGTATGGTAGCCTGCCTAGTGTATTATGGTAGTACACATGGCCAGTGTATCAGTCTAGTACACATGGCTGCAGCCTGGCCAGTGTATCAGTCTAGTACACATGGCTGCAGATTCTCACCGTTCAGCTCGTCACTTTCACTAATGAGCATGAGCAGAAGCTCCACTCTCCTGGTGCTGCGCACGCCCGCTTCATCTCTGAGCATGCCCACTGCACTCTGCACACAGCTCCGCACCAACGCTGTGGTGTCCAGAATATTCTCCCAGCCCTCGACAGGCTGCTGTGTGTATTAGAGACACAAATATTGGGGTTAAGGTTAAAGGGATGGTTCAGAGAAAAATAATGGACTGAATTTCCTCAGTGCCCTTTCTACCAACAGCAGTTGGAAAAATGGAGCAAAATGCATAATACATAAAACTAGAGCAAAATCAACCCTTTGTTTAACAACATACTGCCAATTCATCAGTTACTGATTGAGGGCTTACAGCTTCCTCCTGCTCCATGGGCTCCTCTGGGTTTTCTTCTGGCTTTTCCTCTGAGTACATGTCTTCCACTTCCATAGCTGTCACACACACACACACACACACACACACACACACACACACACACACACACACACACACACACACACACACACACATCAAAGAATGAGTATTATTTTGGTGTAAAACTGTAACTGTGAAACAGGGTAAGGAACAAAGTATGGCAGGTGGGCTCAAATGAAACCTTCAGCTTGATTCTCCTCCTTCTCCTTCTCCTTCTCCTCAAAGAGCTGGCTGATGGTGAGGTTCCTTAAAGCCTTGATGTCTGAAACCATGTCTTTGGATTTCCGCAGGTCATCAATGTGAACTGATCTCCATGGACCTATTATGGGTGACATGATGAAAAGGCATCAGAAACTCATATTTGATTCAGCTCAGAAAGCTTGACAAGACCTAAACTGCACACCTGATAAGAATCCTGATATGAGTGAAAAAGTCTGATTATACAACTGATAGATGCTTAATTCCCTAATGCATAGTACTTTTCAAAAGCATGTTGTCCCTGCCCTGACTTATGGCCTACTTTGGGGAGGAAAAAGGTTTGGAATGTTATTCATGAGAAAGGAGGGATATGACAGAAGAGATTTATCAGCTACAAGGCTGCTATGGAAATGTCTGGGTTCTATGAAACAGAGGGAACAGACCAGGGTAAGGCAGGGCACTCAAATGGGGAACTATGCAGCTGATTATAAATGCAGATGGCTTCTCGGAACCCTTTATGCAAATTATTCAGAGGCAAAACCAGTCAGTCAAGATATTATGATAATCTATCTGTCACTCCTATCGGTCAGTAAGAATTGAGTGCATCAACACCTGGTTGATCTCGATGAACGATGGCATTTAAAATAGTAACAAGGTTTTACCTCACACATTACTGTATGTGGTGATTCAAATTTGACTCTGACAGTGAACTAACTGACAATGCTTCCACTCTATCATCATTCCAGCAAATATTGGCCTATAAACAGTATAGTTTATGTCAGGGTCAGGGAGGTTTCTCATTATTTCCCAGTTGAGGGCGAGCACCTGGTATTTGGTCTTAGGGAGTTATCTTGGGTTAATACATATAGCTTTTAGCATTTGAGAGATCAATGCATGAACTTTGGAACTATGGAATGCAGCATCCAAACGTACATTTCTTTGATCGTTTAGGCCTTGCGTCTAAATGGAGCAGGCATTTTCATGCCATGAAACCGAACACTTTCCAAACCAGGGTCTAGGGTGGATAAATTTTAAATAACCGGTTTCGGTCGCTTCGTGTGCACTGTGTAAACGGCATTTTGTGCTGGTGATGTCATTGCCCCTGCCCTAAATCTCAATGCACACAGACATCTTTTCAAACATGGAGAGGAGAACCAATTTCTCTGTAAGTCCTGTTATGTGAAAGCTAAGCTATCGATAGAATGCCCCAGGCGAACCTGCTCAAAATATTAGACTGTACAAAGACTGTACGCTAAATAAAACAATTAAGCTATCTTCACGGAAAGCATGACTATTTCAGTAGGCTATGCGTAGCTGTCATTGCACATTGCACATTACTTGGACTGACATGACTCCCAGTGATTGGATTGAAACATTACAGCTTTAGTATTCAAAGTTACATAAAGCAATAACTCCACTTTGCTGTCGGTGCACACAAAACAGTCACCTGTTGGTAAAGTTGTTGCCTTTAGCCTTAGCTGTCATCTTTGAAAACTTTTGCTTCTTTCTTCTGGTCATTGAGGACAGACAGCTCTGATTGAGGGCGCGATCTAGCGCCCCCAACAGGCCTGGCATAAGTACTACATCGGTTTCATGCGTTTACAGAGATTCCATTTAGACACATTTTTTTCTCTTAGCGGTAGAGAAATTAATCGTTTAGCAATCTTATTGTTTCCGTGTGCACATGGCCTTAGACGTTCGATGAGCAGAATATCGCCCATTTCCAATGCCAAACTGTTGGTTACTTAATTAGTGCATGTGACTTATTTTTAATATGGGTTTTTGGTTGGGAGAAACCCTCTCCTCTTACCACTACTACGTACTGCCTGTCAATCTTATACTTATACTTAGTATAGGTGCGTACAGGATTACTTTCACCCCTGCTAAAGTCTTTATTCTGAAACTGACATTCTGTTCTGTGTTGTTCTCCGCTTCCACCTCATACTTTACTCCCCCATATGGGAAAACCTCAGTGGCCATTATCTTGTTAATCACCCAGTTGAAATTCATGCCTAATGTATAGCATGGCAATGTACATGAAATGAGAACATGAAACATGCAACCAAAAATTGGTGGAAAAAAGGGGAAAACATGCATCACCTCCATGAAAGCCAACATATGAGGTCCCTCCTTGAACCCTTGGCAGTTTGGTAATGAAATACACAAACACGGTCTCTTCGCCTTCTTGTTTCGTTTTATTAATTTCATTGATTGCAGAGTACCTAATCGGAAAAAAATGATGTCACACATTATTTTCAAGGGTATGAAAAAAAATTAAACTCAACAAGTACTGTACAAGTAAAAGGTACAAGACTTACTTTGCTGAAGCAATGAGGTTTGAACTGTGAGTAGCTTCATCAAAATCAGTTTGAATGATAAGGATTTTTGACCCAACAGAAGCATCCAAGAAAGTCCTAGAAAAAGAAAAACAATTTAACAAAATGCTAATGTGACACTGCCAAGATACAGCAGTTCTTTATCACCATTCAAACTTGTACTTTGCCAACCTGATCTTCTTCAAGAAGGAGTATTCGGTGTCAAATTGTTGCAGAGAGATGAGTTCAACATATCTCGCAGCTTCTTTAAGTTGTGCAAGATCTGATGCTGTCAGTAGTCTAGAGAAGGTGGTCACCTAAAAAATATGGAGGGGGAAAATATGACATTTTCAAATTCTTTTAAAACTTTTGAAACACCTCACAGAGAATGATACAATCTCCTGGGTTGGTTTAGACAATTTGAAATTAGATTCAACAAGTTCAACAAAGGCTGGCAGTAAATCATAGATAGAGTATGTTTTTGTCACTGCTGGCTAAATGTAATAACTTTGCTGAAATTACCTCAGTGAAGGAGGTAGAAATTCTGTCCTCTTGCTGGATCTGACTGAAGATGAAGTCCGTTAAACAAGTGTGCTTCTGTTCCTCAAAATAAACCCTCTCTAGGTGGTCACTCTCCACACGAGACAACTTTGTGCAGTCAAGACGTATCACAGCATCTGGAGTTGTGCAATTCAGCAAGACCAGCTTGGCTTCTTCAAGCACTCTCTGATTGTCTGGTGTTGTCATGGTGTCCCTTAGCCTCTCTGTTGTTTGCAGGATGACGGAGGCACAAGTATCAGAATGATAGCCAATGAATGCATCAGGAGGCTGATATTTGTGCACCTGAAAGGTCTGAGACTGACGATTGTCTGGAGCAGCAAATTCCTTCACCCACTTCTCCAGTTCTTTGACAATCTCCTTTTGTTCACCCCTAAGGACAGTATTGATGTCTAGGTAATGCTTCTCCAAACGGTTGATGAGGGGAATAGGAAATTCTTTGTAGACAACCTCTTTCTCCTCAATTACAATCAGTCTGAAGTCTTTGTGTACCCTGCATTTCACCCGATGTGTGCCAAGCCCCAAATCCACATATTTCTGCCCTCCAAGGCAAACATAATACTGGTTTAGGGCATCATAGAGACTTTCGTACAAGTTCTGTAAGTTCAGCAGCACAATAGTCTGGCCAGTCTCCATGCAAATCTTGACACGGTTGATGTTTCGACAAATCTGTGTGTATTCCTGGTCCTTTGGAAAGCTGGAGCCAAATATGATCTCTGGTTGGGCGTGCTGAGTAAAGAAAGTCTGCTGAAGGATCTGCAAAGCTGCATAGTTTCTTGTCAAGACGAGCAGATAACGGCATTCCTCATCTTGTCCAATGGCTGTGATATTCTGTCTAACAAGTTCAATGGCACTGATACTTTCCATGTTGGGTTTGATATGCAGCCGGCTTGTGAAGACTTCAACTGCGTTCACACCATCTTTTCCACTGAAGTTCCTCAGTACTGCTTCCACAATCTGCTCTGCACTTGGCTTTTGTTCTGATGTTTTTGCCATGGCAAATACCATCTTGATCAAGCTGTAGTAGTCACGTAATCCAAAAAAGCCTTTTCCCTGGCGTTTGCAGACATTCAAGTAAGCCCTTGCAAAAGGCTGAAAGAACTCCCTAACCTTCTCAAGGACCATGGCATCAGAGGAGCATATTCCCTTGGCACTTTCAGTCAACTCTTTCTCATCTGGGTCACCTCGGGACACAAAAATTCCTCTATTCATTTTGGCAGGGTCCAGAGCCCAGTTAGATATGCCAATGAACCCAACCTTTTTGTGCGGCAAGGGTTGATCATCAATGCATCCTTCTTCCAATAGTGGGTGTAGGGTCTTCAAAGGCATTTTGGGAGAGTCTTCAGCTAACCCAATTTCATCCAGAACAACCACAGAGATATACTCCTTGAGATTTTTGCCTTCCTGAAAGCGGGCACATTGTTTGAAAGTGTTGATGATCCCATCTGGAGTGGAATGAGGACTGCACTGGAAGGACACCAAGTGGATCTGTTTCAGCCTGCGGTACAGATCAGAGTGGGCTGCTTGACCCTGCATGGCATCAGCCACCAGAGTTTTGGAGAGAGACTTGGAGCTTCCAGGTTTACCCACAAGAAAAAGAGGTATTCTCAGTTCAATGCAAATCACCATCATGAAGACATTTTCCTTCAGGGCATTGTTACGAGCAATAGTATCCCCAAGAGGTACTCCACTCAACATGAGATCCTGCATGAGGGAAATTTCTTCCTTAATTTTCAACGGAGTGTAGGGTTCCCTGAAGCATCTGCTGACTTTCACCCTGTACTTTTCTTTGTCCTCCAGACAGGCATGGTAGCACACTCCTGTTGCCATAACCAAGGACCATAGCACTGGGTCCCGTCCATTATCAAATCTGTGGGCTCTTTCAATAGGGCCAGTTCTTCGGCTTCTTTGGTATCTTTCCAGCTCTTCAAGGAGCATTGAGTGATTTTTATAAAACCACACAAATGTCTGCATACAACGCTCTACGTCCCTGAGACTCACAAAGCTACACTCATCCTTCCTGGTCCTCATATACTTTTGGGATGATGCCATGACATCTGTAATTATGCTTGTGTATCTCACATCGATGGAATTTGTCTCAATCACTCTCTGGACAATCTGCTGGATGTACATTTTCTCGGTCTGGTCATTTAGCTGCCCAAAGTCCCAGACCAGAGGTATCATGCTGGGAGGAAGAGCTTGAACTCGATAAACAAGTTGACGAAGAGGAATGGTCCCTAGCTTCTCTTCTGTTTCATCAGCCCTGACCTTGTATCCCAAACCGGCAGATTCTAATCTCTGAATCATCACATCTGTGTGCTTCCGGTAGGGATTACAGGCAGCAATGATTTGCAAGCCTGTATTTGGAGTCAGTTTTTCTCCCAGTACAGTGTTGTCACATAGCACCTCCTTGATGCTGCTTATAGCTTCAGTTGTGTTGGCCTCATCAAAGAAGAGGACAGAGTCAAAACCATAATGTTCCTTGTTGATGCAGGCAATAGCCTCAGCGTCTCTCACTTTCTGATAGATCATGTCCGAACTTGTGCCCCCATGAACTTTGACAAGTGTCATGTTTTCTGTGTTCACTCCACTTCTTCTAAGCTCACAAAGAAACTTGATCAGCCTGGTTTTTCCACATCCAGTCTCTCCCATGATAATGACTGGGATCCCACATCGGAAGCGCATGTGAATGGCAAGCATTTTCAGGATGTTGTCAGTTGTCAGTTCGTAAGTTTCATCAGGGTCAAGGGGCCACTGAATTCCCAAAACATTGCAGAGACGCTCAATTTTCTCTCCTCTTGGGAGTTGATCAAAGTCAATGTTGAAAGGGACTCGCTGCAGATTGAGGCCCTCATACAGCTCTCTGGTCATGATGTTCCTCTTGATCACTCTTCGTGTTGAGGGATCAATGGCATCAACCCCATTCTCTGCATTTGGTTGAAGGTGGAAGCCAATAAAGGTCATGGATATGTGGTCATCGTTAAAGAAGATGTAAGGGTGTGGTTCTGACTCCCATCTTTTTCTGATCCTGAATGGAGCCAGATCTGCTTCGTTCACCTCAGTAAGATCCATCTCGATTCGTCCAGGACTCTGGTCTGAGATACTGAGAGAAGGAGTGGCAAAATCCTTTGCCATAAGAATCATGAAGTCCACCACAAAGTTTTTGAAACCTTGCAATGTGTCTCCTGTGAAAGAGGCATCACAGAACACTGAAGTCTCACAGTCACGCAGCTGTAAATTTAAGAACCAGGCAAAGTTTCTAAGTTCTGCCCAGGAGGGATCCATGATGCCACAATACACAAACATCATCTGAAGACACTCTATGTGACTTCCCTCTACTCCTCTGTATGTAAAGTCATCCAGGCTGACGCGGTTATGGAAACGTGTTAAGTACTGATACGGGCGTTGAAAGCCCTCACTTCTGAATTCCTGATCATCCATTAGGGGGTCCTCTGAATCTACTGCATGTGGACTCCCAGCTGTTCTCATCTCTAGCTCAAGGACCTCTTTTGGAGGGCGGCAATTGATAACTGGAAACACGTCCAGGAAGGAAGCAGTGTTGTTCATTAGCTGTGGAGAGAAAATACATCAACAAAGTGAGAAACTTTTTGTAGACAATTCGTTTTACATCACACTCTTATCAGGTTTCAGGCTGTACTCACAGTTCTTGGGCCATGCCTTAGGTTTTCATCAGACTGCAAAAGTTCAATGATGTACAAGTGACTGCTGCTGCACTTCCACATTCTTCCCTCAGAGTCCATCAAGTACTGCAAGACTAGCAGTTTGAATAGAAATTCGTGCAACCCTTTCTGAACCTGAAGAGATCAATATGATTAGATAAGACTTGTTGCAACTCATGCAAAAAACACAATCCATCAAAAGGTTTGGACACGTAACTGAGGTCACAATTTACATCTATACTTTGATGAATGAAAATCAAATGGTAGTGCTTTAGATTACAGCCCTTTAGGTACTGGGTAAGGTGTAGGTAAGAATGACATACAGTAATAAAAATTGTTGGGGGATAAATAACAGAGCATTTGCTGCGTAAGTATCCCAGAAAAACACAAACAACATGAAATTTCTGTCTAGTCAACTGCTGATGACAATGGGTGTCTCAGATATCATGGAAAATCGTCAAAAATATGTGCAGAAACTTTATATATTATAAACAGAGTGTAGGATGCATAATGGGCTATTTCATGAGTCCAGGGACCAAATTTAATGCCTACATTGTAGGCAGGCAATGTTGGACAGATTAAGCAGATAGTCGGTGGCTCTACAAGACTTGTAGAGTACTTAGTACTCTATGCCTTACGCCTTGATACTTTTACACAGTGTTTTTACCTACTTCTTACCCATTACTTCCCTGGCTGTAATCTGAAGCGTTACCAATCAAATTTGTTAAACTAATCTTACTGAAGTGGTGACATCGAAATGGAAGATGGTAAGGTCTTTTCTCTCCATGCTTTCCAGCAAAGAATGGAGAATGAAGTTTTCATCTACCCTGGGCTCAATCAAGCGGATACACTTCAGCCGAGTTGTCTTTTTGGTGGTCTTTTTTAGTTTCTCATACATTCTCCTAATGTACAGTGACTTTCCTACATATGGATAGAGAAATAATATAAGTGATTTTGTTGTTTCCATAACCAGTTGAAACCAGATATTGTATACACGGTAGGGATACCTCAAAATTTAGGCCATTCTTCCAAATACTAAGGAAAAGTATGAACATTTTTGACTGATAAGGGTAACAAAATGATACAATTACTTATTCTATAAAAATTATATAAAATTACTTCTTCTATAAAATATGGTAATATTTACTGTACTAAAACAAAAAGTTTCCTCAGAATTAATGTCAGACAGTAATGAAAAAAAGTGTCTTTTTCTGAAATGTAGGCCTATAAGTATCTGGTTTCAACTGTATGTTTTTTGACATATCAAGATATACAATAATTCAAATGTGTTTCAAATTATCTCTTTTAAGGATAACACAATACCTACTCACCTACGCCTGCTCTTTTGGAGGTCACTAACCCAACAGATAGTCCTTTCTTGAACACAGCTGCTGCACTGCACTGGTCAGAGGGAACTCTGTAATGAGAGCTCAGGTACTCCTGTATCTCTCCAAGGGCCTCCAGTGGCACCATGTGCAGCCGGTACTGACTAAATGCCGTGGGGATGTAGGTATGCTCACGATCAGAACTACAGATCAGAACCAGGCGGTAATCACCTAAGGTCTGCATTTTCTGCTTGTGGAAGAACTGCTCAACCTTGTAGCTGACCTCGTAAGGGAGTTGGTCTACATAGAGCATGGTATAGATTTTTTTCATGCCAAAGTCGAAGTTTGCCATCAGGCAGCGGCGGAGAAACAACTCAACTTCCTCGTAGGGTGTTGCAGGACTGCAAAGCAGCACCTCATCAAATGTTGGAAGGGGTTCTGAACAGCTCGTCATGTAAATGGAAATGCATGAGGTAAGGATCTCAGCAGCCGGACACACAATGAGATTTGGACGTCCAGCGACCAGTCCTTGTGGCAACTCTCGTTGAATGACTCCATTAGTTTTCTCACAGATTATAACCTCTTCATCACCACTATCTTCATCGACTTGGTTAGCCAAGATCTCAAGGAGCTTTCCTAGACGTCCAACATCTAGTGTATCTGGGAGAAAAGTACTCATATCTCTCATGTAAGCATTCCAGATCAAATCAAGTTTACATGGACCTTGAGCTTTCTCAATCTTGTTGTAAACATCATCGAAATTAGAGCCAAACTCGGCTAAACAGGTGGCACTTCTTTGAGTAGCTGAAACCTCAATAAACGTCTGATATTCAATATCAACGTTCTTCTCAGGGGACTCGGTCAGCAGGTAGTACTGTAATGCATGCCAGGCCTCTCTGAGGTTGGACGTGCTGCAGTCTGATTTAATGAATGAGAGCATCATGAGAGTCTGTTGATCCGGTTTTATGATATTCTTCTGTGTCAGCTTGCTGCAAAGGTAGACAATCTGCTCAGCAGTGAAGTAGTTGAGATAGTAGTATGAAGACCGTTGTCTATTCATGAAGTCTTTCCAGAAGCTGAGGCATGTCTCCATCTTCTTGCACACCTCTGGCAGCTGCTCTGCTGGACTGCCTTCCACAATGATCATGCTGACTGCACTTCCAAGGCCAAAGTCCATTATGATTCCTTCCTGCTCTGCTTTACAGTTAATATTGGCCTGCCAGTGGCGGAACAATGGATTGCCAGCAGCATGGAGGTCAATGAATGCAACGGCCAACCTCTGCACACTGGCAAAGACCTGAGAAAGACCATAAACATTTTTCAGCACTCTGATATGTTAGAAGACAGATGATGCATAGTCCTACATACAATTACATTTTATGCCGCTACACTATTGAAAACATTAACACTTCATGTCACTGCATGTATACCTCAGCAAAGAGGTCAACCTCACTCTGACCCTGGTCCCCTTTGCCAGACATGAGCATGAGTTTGTTCTGAAGATCTCGCAGGTCCTCAAGAGAGTAGTTCCTCAGTTCTTGACCCTCGTCATGTTCCTCTGGAATTTGAAGTCTTACCACAGTGTCTAGGTTTAGCTGGAAGACAATACAACAATTAATTAGGTGATTATGAAAAAAGACGCAACTTGAGGGCCTGCATTGGAACTATTATTCTAGCCATCATTGTATGCAAAGAAGCTGTTCATTTATATTTAAGCATGTAAAACACAATCTAACCTTCTTTTGTCCTCCAGCACTGATAATGTAGATTCCCTTCTTATTGATCGCTGAAGCAAGCGAGAGCGAGGACAACTCCACCGAGCCATGACTGTCTTTCACAGTTTTCAGCCACTCCAGATGTCTGGCTGTGTCACGCTGAGGAAATGACACATACTATGAAGTAAAGACTAGACAAATCTAACATTTCATCATGACATTTAATTTATAGTTTTTCACAACTAGATTATAGTACTGTGATGTTGATCTACTTGCAACACAACTAGATTACAGTACTGTGATGTTGATCTACTTGCAACAGTGTTAACATGGCTGACACATAACAAAGCAACACTTAAATCTTCCATTACTTCTGGATCGATTGATAACAGAAACAAGTTCATTATGTGATCACATTAAGAGAACACTTTGAGACACTCACCAACTTTGTGGGGAGGTTTGGATCATTGTCCAGAGCCTTCCAGAGCTTCCTCAACACCTCTTTAAAATGATCAAACCCTGACGAAGACTTCAGTTCATACAGCATTGGGGAGTAACCAAGGACAGCATCGTGAAAGCATGCCACGCGGTCCACATCCATGTCATTCTCTCCAGCAGAGATGGACGCCAGATCAACAAACACTTTCAACTCATTGATATCTATGTGGGAAGATTGTAAAAAAAATGCAAAATCATATGTAAGCTCAGATGGATTGAAAGGGTGATATATACATTTCATGCAATGAGCACTTCATCCATACCTTCAAGGGCCTCTTTAACCCACAAGACAAAATTCTTTCTGATGCCAAGTTCTTGGAGACACAATCTGCGTGCTTCTGTAATGTCCACAAGAACTCGCTTTGCTTGCATCATCTCCGTATCAATACGGTCAAGGCTTTCTTTCTTAAAGTCTTCATCTGCCTGTGGGGAAAACAACAACTACATGTCAGAACTGTGTGCAAATTCATTCAAGAAAATGGTGCATAAAAATCGTGTATATTTTCATATATTTTATTTTCAAAATAAATTCTAATTACTTACAACTGTGAGAAGCAAATCCAAAACGTGAAAGTCTCCTTGTAGACAGAGTGTCTCTTTGACCATTTGAACGACCTGTGCAGACTCCACAGCCAGATGAAGCTCATGGTACTGTTCAATCTGCTGTACTTTCCTTTCTATCCAGTGTTTATCATCAGCTGGGTCAATGCAGCACATGATGGTCAGGTCAGCAGACAGCTCCTCATACTTGCCTTTGTAGTCCTTGAACAACTTATCCACCTGCTCCAGGGGCAAACTGCCATTCTTCAACTGGGCATAGATCTGCTGATACCTGCTGTAGCAAGGCTGGAAGATCTCATCATGAATAATCTCAGGAGTGACCACAATGTCGGGCGCCTCCTGGTCGCTTTCCTCTTGGTCCGACTCATTGGACTCCATTCTGGAGTACTCATGGGCTTGCCAATCCCAACAAAGCTTAAAGATGTAACTGTCTCTGAATTTGTGAAGTACCTCCGCCATCTCTCTCACTTCCACATCCAACTCAAAGAATGTCACCACTCCTGCCAGAGGATCAGAGAGCTCCAAGGAATGGACAATCATGAAATTCTCCAGGTCCATTTCTTCAATGTCAACCTTATTTTTCTGGTCCAGCTCCTCAACATTAACTGAAATGTAGAATTTTGTCATTACACAGCAAATTATTATGCTCATAAAATTGTTTGTGTTCAAAACATTCAAGAATTATGCACACATGCATAAGCATACTCAAAGAAAGACACACACACACACACTAGGGTTGGGACATGATTTTCGAATATTCGAAAATCGACAGTGCGTTCGAATATCGAATAGTTAAATCGAATACTGTTTCAGCCATATCATCATAAAAATAACAAAAACCGTTTTGAAAAAGACGTTTCCTAACCAATGTTTCATGCAACGCGCAATTTAGCCTGAAGGTGCCGCTAACAATAAACCTACCTGTAGCCTACAGCGGTAGTAGCAGTCCTATACAATAACAGGCGGCCAAGGAACAGAAATACCCCCGTTTGGCAAAGTTAGCGAGAGCTTGCTTGAGTGTGCCTGCGACGTCAGTGCCATCGGAGCGAGTAGCCTATTCTCCGCAGCTGGATTAATTGTCAATAGACTGCGCAACCGCCTCCATCCTGAGCATGTGGACATGTTATTTTTTTAAACAAAAATTTGCTGTTCAATTGTTGTCATTATAATTCCAGCCTATTAGGCTACTGGTAAATATTGTAGCCGTCCAGGCAGTTCATTCAGGCCGTTTCAGTTGCGCAAAGAAGGAAGCCGTTTATTTTCTGAACTTTGATTTAAGATAGAAATATGTTGTACAGAAAGTCAAAGTCTAATTAAAAAGTAGGCATACTATGCTCATAAGGCTAAAAACCTTTTTGTAAGCACTTATGTAGCCTACGTTAAGCAACGTGTTTGATAAAGTAGATACTTTGAATGGTTACGATGCCTCTTCATTTTCTCTATTATATCGTGTGTGTGCATGCGGTGGGCGGGGCGGGGGGGGGGGGGGTATCGATTTTCGAATAATATTCGAATACTTGTCATCGATTTTCGAATAGTGTTTTTACCCAAAATTCCCAACCCTAACACACACACACACACACACACACACACACACTTATTGGCAAATGGTGATGTTGGCCAAAAAAGGCATGTAAAGCACATTTAAAAATCATCTATTGTCCTTAATCACATAATCAAAAATACAACCTTGATGAGAGGCAAATTTAACCTTTAAAATACATTTTTAATGAGCTTTACACATATTCTAGAGTCATTCCATGTCAAATCACCCAAAATTTGGGGGATTTTAAACCTGACCCTCTCAGAATTTGGTGAAATTTGGTTTAAAGGATCATCACACCTGAGCATGTAATATCTGAAAATTCAGTCCAGTGGTTTCTGAGATACGCCAGGCCCAATTTTCAGATTTTTGCCAAAAATGGGCTGACCAGCCCCCATTGACATTACCCTAATTTGCATATTTCTGGGTCAAATTCAATCATCTTGGTGTCGTTTGAAAGCTAAAGACAAACAAACTTTTAGACCAGGGGTTGCTTGAAGGTCACATGATCCAGGTCAAATTCAGGTCCAAAATAAAGGTCAAAGGGTCATTTAGTCAAAATGGGTCTAATCATAAAAAGCATTCCTGTGGGTCTTAGCTTTCAAACGACACCAAGATTATTGAATTTGACCCAGAAATAAGCAAGTTAGGCTAATGTCAATGTGGGTTGGTCATCCCATTTTTGGAAAAAATCTGAAAATAGGACCTAGTGTCTCTTGGAAACCGTTGGTCTGATTGAGCTAAAATTTCCAGAAATTAAATGTTCAGGTGTGATGATCCAATACACCAAATATCATCAATATCTGAGGGGGTGGGGTTTAACCCATTGTGTGATTTGACATGGAATGACCCTCTAGCCAACTTCAGCAGGGTTGCCAATAAAAGTTTACTGAATATTCAAACTTTTTTGGAATTGGGGTTCTACACATACACACACCTTTCAAGTGCTCCTGCAACTTGCGGCACATATTGACAAGGCCTTCCACTAGCTTCTTCACATGGTACACAGCTTTGACCTCCCTCTGTCTTTGCTGTATCAATCTTCTCATGGCACTGCTGTCTTTAAACCGCTCATCTCCACACAGACACTCTACAGAATAAAACAGATCTATTGTCCTTAGGTTGCAAAGAAAATTCCCAATAGATTTCCAGAGACATTCCAAGGCTGGCTCAAGGACTAGATTACTGCTGCAAAGGTGCAATTTTGCGCCCCAAAATTAAACCATCCACCTAGGGCACCAATTTGACAACACATCCCTTTAATTACTGCTGAGGCATTTTGCAACCCCAAAGGCAAGCGAATACTGTATACCACCACATTCATGTGTTTTAAAGAGTAATTACAAAGTTAGACTACCTACTACCTCTACAGCTTCTACTTTGATAAAAAACATCAAACAAATATCACTGATAATTTGGCCTCCCTCTCACCTGTCTTGATTAAGTCAGCGAATGTTGTTGACCTGTCCAGAATATAGTTCAGGAGTTTCATCTGAATGTCACCTCTGATGAATTGTTCAGTGATGTCTGAGAATGAGGATATAGCTACAGCGATCCTCTCCTGAGCGTCTTGAGAGAGGAGGTCAAGGAGCTTCTGCTCTGCACCTATATGAATAAGAAAAACAGCATGCTGTTTGCAAGTTGTTTCCATGTTACAGTGTTTCCATGTGATAATAATCATATTATGAAATGAGTAATACTCAAAACAATTCCCCACAGAGTAGGGCTTTGAGAGTTACCATGCAACTGAAAAATGTTCTTGGCAGCGTTCCAGTCCAGAAGATGTCGAATGATCACATCTTGGTCATATACGAACGCTCCATTTCTATCCTTCGGCCAGGATTGTACAATCATTGTAGACAGTAGTTTCCCAAACTTTCTGTTCCCAGGCCAATTGCGAACTCTTTTGAAGACATCGCCCTCTGACTTGACCTATTTAGAGACATCCTCAGCTTTAACAGAATTCACAAAACAAGCATACTAAACAAAAATACTAAAAGAGGCACTATGCACAATGTGGACCGGAGGCAGGAACTTACATATACACTATATCAGCCTGGAGGCACAGTTGCAACAGACACCAATCGACCAGTAAAGTGTTATACAACCACTACAATGAATTTTAACATGCTAAATTAAGGTTTAACTAAAATAGTTCCTAACAGAGTTACTCTTTAAGTACCGGTAGAAGTATCAATCAGACAACTTCTACTGTAAGTGTGTGTGTGTCTGTGTCCAAATTCAGGAAAAACCCAGTTAAAGTTCAGCAATATTCAATCATAGCCCTGTTCTGTGAGCTTGCTGACTGCTGTAGATAGAAACAAAAAAAAAAATTGGAACAGCATAGACTGAATGCATACAGTACATGCAGTTGACATTAAGTTAATGGCACCACTAATCTTACTTTCTATTTTGTAATATTTTGGTGCCGTAAGTATTAAGGTGAGATACCTGACAAAGGGCAGTGACAGCTGCAAGGGCACACTTCTCTATGCTCTTGGCAATGTGAGGGTGAGAGTCACTCAATTCCTCCATCTTAGAGCAGTAGACATCCACCTGATCTAAACGGTCCTCCTACAAACAAAAAGACATCAACACAACCTAGGGACTTCAACAAAACTCCTTATGTCACAAAGTAATACTACACTATTTTATAAGCAAATATTTTTCATTCATACCCGTTGAAATTTGCCTTCAAAATCTTTGATAAATGTGCGTCTCCATGTGGCTGTGAAGTCATCATTCACAAAACTAAGAGCTATTATGTTGTTCCAAATCTGAAAAGACAACCCACAACAACATCATAAACATCTCCCATGCAGCTTTGGACTGTCTCTTGATACATAGGGATCATTAGGATAATGGACCAGTATTTGTATTCTCCCAAATAGTGCCTAGAACACATATATGTGACAAATAAATATACTTGATTCCTTTAATTAAAAAGAATAATACCACTGCTTGGTCAACTTTCCTATTGTGATGTGCTATTTAGAACGTGCATTATTTTTCAGATAACTCCAAGGCTATGAAGTAGTTCCACTTTTCCGTCCATAATATAAATTTGGCCAAGTCACTCGGACTTTTAAATGGACTGTCACGTTAAGACAGGATCACAATTTATTGGCCAATATGGGAAAAAAGTGACTATACAAAGCCCAAGACGGGTTAGAACCTTTGGATTTAGCGCTTAACAACTGCTGCTGGAATTAGCGACTGGCTTGACAACTGTTAGAACTAGTAACGGCAGTTTATCTTGGTGAGTTCTGACTGAGACGGAAAGAAGCAGTTCTGCAAACTAGTTTTGTTTTACCCTGCATATTATAAGCAAAACCACATAGTGCAGAAGTGGCAACAGTGCTATAAACTCAATAATGAACTCCATGGCATGCAGATATAGAAAAATAATGCACTTATCAAAGTGCTGCACATTGGAGCATTGTTAGCACTTCGAAAGTGCAATATTTTTCTATATCTGCACACTGTGTTGTTCATTGTTACTTACAAATCATGTTCATGATTGGGAAGGTTCCAAAACATAATGACTGGTTGAGTGTGATTTGGATGTTACCTCAAACTCAGAGCTTAAGGTGGTCGATGTGAAGTTCGTAGAAATGTAAGGGATGTATGAATGCAGCAGTTTCTGCTTAAAGGTTTGGCCAATCCAATGGCGAAGCACTTCCATGGCATCTAAAAGATGCTCCTGGCTCTGTGGGCTTAGAGTTTCCCCTTTCTCTGATTCCTGTAACATGACAACACAAGGCAAGACAAGTTTATTTATATAGCGTATTTCATACATTGAAGCAGTTCAATGTGTTTTACAGAGAAAGAAAAAGCGAGAACAGTCAATAATAGAAAACATTATATAAAATAAAGGGGAAGAGGATATATATATATATATATATATATATATATATATATATATATAAAACATAAACACACAAGCATTGTTTAGCAGTGCAAGTGAAAACAAATACACAAATACAAACACTGAAACAAAAAAATTTAAGCATCATCCCACAGTAAACAGTAGGTGTAAAAATGCAAACATTGAAACTCTAATGACTACCTCAAAATGCCACTGGGTTCTTAAGATTAACACATTTGTTGATTATATATTGGGCTAAGGTTCAATCCATGTGTCCCGGGTATTGATGTGAATTCATGTGAGTATACATACAGTATATACAACATTGATATGGTATTCATCCTGCAGCTACTGTATTGTCACAACACACCTGTGCACTGCAGGTGAGGGTGAAGTCTGAAACCGCTTGAACCAGGTTCATACAGGCAACAGAGACTCCAGCATGATTTTGTGATTGGACCCCTCTGCAGACTTTTCCCAGCAATCTCACAGAGGTGGCTAAACATTCTGTTCCGTAGGCTTCATTCAAGCAACTGGAAGATATTGCAAAATATTTATCAAATGAAGAGTTAATGAAAACACTTTTGCTACAGTTGTATCTAATTAGAGTTGCAACGACAACAATTTTCTGATCTGCTACGATTTCTGATTTCCAATGAGGTTGACCTGCCGATACCAATTTTGGCAGATACAGTACCAATTTTGTTTTCTAGCGATGTAGCTGCAACAACTTTGCATCGATAATTAAGACAGAATTAAGTAATTACCTGAATTGGTGTTCTATAAGATTGCTTTGAATGTGAGCCAGAGTGTCAGAAACAACCTGCAAGGCAAATGAACACAGGAAAATAAGGACTATACAATGGGCCTGTTTAAATGCAGAGAAATGATCTATTGGGTTAACGCTGAATAGGACAATATCTGCAGTTATGGGGTTTACATGAGAATGATGAATCTCATTAATAGTCACATATATATTAGTTTCACTATTGCTTATTCTGAACATTATCTCATTTGTGTTAAAAGCTGTGAGAATATTCTGTTTACATGGCACCATTTTATTCAGAACATAATCTCAATCCTAAAGTCGAAATGAGAAATCCAAATGTAAAGACGCAGTGTGATTTTGTCTTAAAGTATGCTAAAACATGATACGAGTACGAATAGTCCACCTCTGTATTGAGAACATTGAATGTGGTAGTTTACACTGACAGTATCTTCAGAATGGCGAAGTTGGCGGCAAACAGTGAGTACTATCTATACTATCTACTACTATATTTTATATACATACATACAATGTACATATTTTAAGACAAAATCACACTAGATTTCTCCTTTAAACTCTGGAAAAACAGTTAACAATAACATTCGGTTAATTGTTCTCCTGACCCTGGCCTGAATGAGACCAAACCTAACACTGATATACTTGCATGTACGAGGCGAAGTGAAACTCACTGTGAAGCCGATATAGCTGATGTCAGCTGGCACTCTCAGACAGAAGATATGCAGCAAATCAACCAGTTCAGCTTTGACAACTGAGCTGCACTCAACCAGGTCATCCAACTTCAACAGGCACATGATTGACCGAGCTAGCAGAGGATCAATCTCCAGGAGATGCGCATGTTTCCTCACAAAGTTCAATATGGAGCTTTGAGATAGAGAATAAACAAGATTAGCTTAATGAACAGACATATTAAGCAAACT
The DNA here is from genome assembly GCA_027497455.2 of Sardinella longiceps. NCBI lineage: Eukaryota > Metazoa > Chordata > Actinopteri > Clupeiformes > Clupeidae > Sardinella > Sardinella longiceps. The sequence continues at coordinate 140,243 of JAODXP020000015.1, forward strand.
ATCATTACTGATCGGAAATTCACCTCTTGTCCTGGCTAGTAAAGGATGTGCTTCCAGATTTTATCCCTTGTAGACCAGCCCATGATGCTTCATATCTGGGATTTATGACAAGAGGGGCCGCTTCAAAAGGCTTGGAATTTCCACGGAGCAGGTGAATCAGAGGCAACACTACGACCCAGTGTGGCATATAATTTGTCCGCACAGTACTCATAAGTGTCACCAACAAATCTGTGAAACTAAGGAAAGACAAAACGCAGACAAACATGACTCATCTTATAGCCAATATCTTTTCATTACACAGTATAATACATACAGTATCAAAGGTAATGTTCACAAAGGGCACATATGCACTGTGAACTAACTTCCAATCTACCATGATGACTTACTCTTTTGAGAATGACTTTTTGAAGTCTTCCCAATAAGGTAGGAACTGGTCTTTGGGGAGGTTGGGAAGGCAGAGAGCCAGGCAGAGGCGAGAGAGCTCCCCATGGTCTAAATTGAGCTGGTGATTCTTCCAGACATGCAACATGATCACAGCTGCATTAAGAGGGTCTTGGATGAAGGCTCTCTTTCCTCCTCCATCCTTCTGCAGCTCAGGAGTCACATATTCCAGCATGAAATCCTTTATAAGGCGACTCACCTAAAATAAAGTGAGAAGAAAGGCGCTACACTCAGATGATATTGTAGTCATGCGTGTAAGCATAAAAGGCATGCCGGTAAACTTGGGCATAACAAACAAACATTTATTGGATATGCACAAACTTGTGTGGTTGGGTGTGAATGTGAAATGTGGGCTGCATCATTGTAATAAACTCTTTTCCTGATTTCTCTAACCATTGTCTGACTCTGAGTCTGGTCTCTACAGATGTGTAACATAAAAGAATTGCCATCATCACAAAGCCCTAATCTCAACCAAATCGAACTTTCGTGGGCAGCACTGAAATGGTGAGAGTAGGTATGAAGGCCAAAAAATCTTAGCCTGACATAGCCCGCCCATAATACGAATGTTCATCCGTATCCATGGTCTGGGAACGGTCCTCTGGGGCGTGTTTACATCGGTAGAGAGTCTACCGGCCAATAAGCGAAGCTGATTAGACGAGCTTTCCAATCGTTTCAAACCAGGAGTGAATGCCCTCCCCTCCGCAGTATAATCGCGTCAGGTTAAAAAACCTCCAGACCATGAATACGGATGAACAGCAGTATTATGGTCGGGCTATGTCAGGCTAAAAAATCTAATCCAGTTACACCAATTCTGTCAAGGGGAAATTTTCTCTATTACTTTATTTTTGACAGATAAAGTAATAGAGAAAAATCTCTTTGTTCTAACATTTAATGATTTAATGTTCGACAGAATTTTTTTTTTTAATGTCTATTTCGAAGTGTATTGTATGTAAACTCCTGGTTTGTATCAAATGTCAAGCACTTACGTCTTTCTCATTGTAGTCTAAAGAATGCCACTTCTCTTCTCTTTCTTCATATACATAGGGGTTTCCATAGATCCGATGGAACTGCCTGAGCTGGGTGAAGAAATTCTTGAGATTGACTTCACTCCAACTTCTGAGGAGGTCAAAGATGCTTTCCAACATAACTCCACCAGCAATCTCTCTGCCTTGAATTAGATCCTTCTTCCTCTCAGACCAGATTGTTGAGATAATACGCTTTAATTTGGATGGCGGAGCACAGACGATGTCATCATATTGATGCCATTCTCCTGAAGAAAAAAATAAAAAAACAAAAATTTGCATCTGTATTAGTGAATCAGTGACAGCCTTGATGAGTTACTATTTATTAAATCTTGCACTTACCTTCTTCATTCAGGAGATGTGTGTTGACAAACAAGCATCTGTTGGTAGTTTTCTGTGAGTCCATTTTGTAAATATATTCATATTCATAGTCATCCTTCCTCGGTCTATAGACAATATACTTGTAAGGAATGGACACTGCTACAGCACCCGTCCTTTTTGTTTGTAGTTTCCCTTCAATAAGATACCCATGGTCCCCCAGATCACTGGAAAAAACAAACAAACAAACAAACAGGTAAACAGATGCTATACATTAGGCTACATTGACTGTTTACCTTCACTTTGTTAGCAATATCACAGTTCTAAACACTGCAAATTTGTTCAGCATTTATACAGTACTTCCACTGGATGTGCGTAGTGTGAAACAGAATTAAAACTGCAGCGCTATCCATGCTTTTGCTTGTAAACTGGCATTGTGATTATTTTTCAATGCTTTCTGGGTAAAAAAAAGTGACATTGCCTGGTAGATATTGATGCTGTCTATAGCAGCAACAGCTTGATTTCTGTACCTTGACTGAACCTTGATTAGATTTAAGCAGGTGATGTTGAGTTTTACAACAATAGCAGTATATGAGTGACAAAAGTTTTCTACACAAATGAAACCAAAATTAAAAATGCTTTTTTTTTATTTAAGCTATTGTGGAGCAATGTCAAAGCAGAATGAAATTTTTACATTAATGGGGAATGGAACAGAGCAGACCGAACTGAGACAAAAATTTTCACAGATCAGCTGCGCCCTAGTGTCTGAATGCAAAAATACCATATTACATTTTCAATAACTCATAATTACATTTTATAATTAAATGAACAAGCATTTTAATGGTTGAACTTACCGAGAAACAGAAAGCTCAACTAGGTCATTCTCCCAGTTTCCAAAGCGTCCACCAGCCCGGATGAAGACTTGATCCTCATTTGGGGCTAACTTGAAGTCCTTGGACAGGACAGCATGAAAGTAGATGGTCAGCCTTTCTGCTGCAGTTATCTGCTGACTGCGTGTAGACATCCTGCATTTCACAGACACATTGATGAAAAAAATTCAATTTAAAGAGTACTGATATGTAATTATGATAGTGTACATGAACTACAGTCTGTCTTTCCTACTTCTACTACTACTACTACTACTACTTCTGAAAAGATGTAGACTGTAACAGTTAGTTAAAAAGTATCAGAAACATCTACAGTACATTAGCTTACTGTCCTATATTATTTATTTATTCTGGATTTCATTGATTTGGATTTAGATTTGGATCTGGATTTTATTGCAAAACTACAATCAGTACCCAAATGACCAGACCCTCTATTCAGGACAAAGCCATAGACTCAGAAAACTCTGGGAAAGACTGACAGTAGAAAACAGTGCAGTGACCTTTCTTGAGGTGAGACGGTTTTCTTTGCTCTTGTGGCTTCTTTGCGGTCACTGGCATCTTTGTCCAAAGAGGCTTCTGACTGCACAACTACTGGAGCTTGGGCAGAACCTTGCTGAACCTCACTCTTCTCCACCTTTACAGGATGGTCTGCACTCGTACCTTGGTTTTTAACCTACAAACATGTACAGAAACCACACAGTTTAGGGCACTATGTACTGGTAATATCCTAACAAAATTAGTAATTGACAATTATGCAACATATTAGTACGGCATTAGCAAGCAACAACATTACAATATATGCTGAATATGCTAAAATGATTGTCTTGTCTGTGCTATAGTACCTGTGCTTTCTTTGGAGAGCCAAACACCATGTCTGTATCATTAGGTTTTTGTTGATTTATTTTGGTCTTCTCAACTGGGGGCCGTTTAATGTTTGCATTCAGATCAGAGTTGGTCTTGTGGTCCTCAGATCCTTGAGGTTCTGATGTGTTGGGTGTTTCCTTCTTCTTTTTCTGGGAGCCCGGTTTGTTTTTGCCTGAGCCTTTAGCCTGTTGAGGGTCCTTCTGGTCTGCTGTTAAAGACTGACTCTCAGGTAAAACCTGTCCAGAGGCAGGCTGGCCAGTAGAGTCTCCTGTAGATGAAGGATCATTCGTCTGAGGAGGGTCTGATGTTGACTGCTCCGGTGAAGAAGGGCTAGCCTCCCCTTCCAAGCTCTGCATGCTTTGCTCACGTTTCATCCCATCTTCCTTGGACTGGGTCACTTGGGCATCATCTTTGGGTGGAACCTGATCATTCATCATGTCCTCCATCTGTTTACCAGTGGGAGACTTAGCAGGCGAGGCATTGGCTGTCTGTGTGTCAGATGGCTCTGAGACATCCGACATCTCCGTGAGGGGCGACAGAGTGGGATCTGTGGTAGCACTGCCCACCGGGTCAGGCATCTCGTCCATGACACTGGCAGAGCTCTCACTGTCTGAACCGGCATCTCCACTTCCTCGTTCCTGATGCACGTCACGCTCAGTAAGGGAAGTGTCAGAGAGGTCGGAGGTCAAGGACTGTAGCCCATCCTTACCAGCTTTCTTCTTCCGGCGCTTTTTCTTCTTGTATGATAAAACATGCAGATAGCAATCACGTAAATGCACAATCACATTGACAGGGCACCTGTTTTTATGTTGAAGGAGTGAAAGAGTGAGTAAATACCTTTTTCTTGGGGTTGTTGTTGGTCTCATCAAGGGGGCGCTTGGGTGACAAAACTGCAGGTTGATTTTCTAGAGATGAGGGCTCATCAATCAGCAGGGAGTCACCATCTATAAATGAGTTAGAATTTACAAGGGTAAGAGAAAGAAAACGTTTGGGTAATAATAAAAATAGTCTTGGGTTAGACAGTGAGAGAACAACCAGCACTTCAATACATGTAAAATCATACATGTAAAATCACTGCAACAAATAGCATATCCACTGGAAATGTAGCCCCTATTACCTCCTTTGTCTTGACATTGCTGAGTAGCCAGTGGTTTTCCACACTGGCTACAAAACTTTGCATTTGCCTCCTTTGGAGTATGGCCGCATTGACACTTCATATCTGATCTGCAGAGAAGAGTTCCGTATGAGTTATTCCGGTTATGCATTAGCACAAAAATACTGTCAAGAGTCACAAGCCTCCTAAGCTAAGGCTTTCGCTTTCGTTTCGTCTTTCTGAGGCCTGAGCAAAGTCTGAAGAAGGCAAGAGTCTGCGGTGGACTACTCATACAAGTCTATCTATCTATCCAATACATGCTTCCGCCACGCCCCCTCTAGTTGATAAATAAAGTAAGAAAATGCAAAAGGTCACGGTACTGGCGTATGAACATTTATCTAGACGAAGATGCTTCATCTAATTTCACAGTTTCATCTATCAATCAAACGACATGTCATGTCACAGTCGTTTGTCATTAACGTTAGGTGTTGGGATGAAAGTTTTGTTGTGGTTTTCTGGTAACGTTAACACAGCCCGGGCATCCTGTCCGCGAGGCAACGCAAATAAAATCACCACGAATACTTCTTGTAATCTACGCAACACAGGCCAGAGTGTAGTAGCATTTTCTGCGATTATCTATTGATTGGTGATTGAGAAGTCCCCCATGTGTAAGATTACGCTATGTTTACGTAGTGGTTAGTGTGTTAGGTCAGGACAGATTGATGACCAAACTAGCGTTAGTGGCATTACATTACAGCCACAACTTTAGCTAGCAGCTGGCTTTAAATTCAGATTGGCACCGGGCTAACGGCTAACTACTGTAGCTAACACCAAGCAAATATCACAACACAAGTGGCTAAAGTTAACATAGGTAGCATCCTGCTAGCGTTGGCTAACTCATACATAAATCATGTCTAACCTGACGTTATACATAATATTGAGACTCCAATATAACAGACTCAAATAGTTTAAGCTGACCTCATTTCACTTTCAATTGACAGGGAAAACGCACGTAGAACATCATCCGTTCGTTAAATTGTGGCATAGGTTAACGTTGTATTGAAACTTACCAAACACCGCTCTCCAAAATTCACGACGCAAGCCTCAGGTACACCTGACAGTCATTGTTATTTGACTACAGTAGTATTTCGAACAACGTGAGTTACTTGCTCAGGCACAGCTTAGATGACACGAAAATCGCTACAAGCTGTGGCTGCTGTATTTCCAAGTAAGCGAAATCATGAGACTGTACAAACTTTCGTTTTTGTCTTATGGGCGTGAACAAGCATAATATCATGGTCCCAGCAATAAATACTAAACGTCACAGCCGACATGCAGTTGCCGACTGTAAGGTTAGCCTAAATACGGGAAGGGGGATTCCAGTTTAGCACATCCTACAAACATTCTGCACAGTGTGTGATGGTGGCAGGGTGTTTTTGAAGTCGATGAACCTGTCTTCAGTCATATGACACAAACTAAGACATCAATAGCGTTAAGGGTCTTTTTTTTTTTTTTTTTTTTTTGCTTGTCGTGTGCAACTACAGATAAAAAAAAATAAAAAAAACCTTAAATCTTCTATGAGTGTTGGGCCATGTGTTAATAGACAAAACATAGGCTAGGACACTTAAAACATGTAGGCCTGTACATTTATAATTTTCTGTTAAGCAATTCTCTCTCTCTCTCTCAAATACACGCACGCACGCACGCACGCACGCACACACACACACACACACACACACACACACACAGTTGGACAGGCAGTGGGACTCCCCACAGAAGCACTTATAGCTTTAGGCTATCACTGTGACTCAGCAAGGGTGACCTTGCACCTACTTCAGGTTGGAGAGAAGATTAAACAGAGAGATAGTTAGAGAATGTGGTCAATCAACCAATAGCTTTGTTTATGTTTACTTCAATATTGATGGTAGAGACCTACATCAGTATACTATAGGCCTACCATTCATTGTTCCAACGCAGGCCTCAGCTTAAGCCATAGTTCCTAAAAGCTTAACTGCCACGTACATCCTAAGGACGTCCTTCTGAGTAGCCTACTCTGAGTGTACCCCTGCATAATAGACTGCTTACTAAGAAATATTTTTGCATTAATATTACAGCTTAAAATGTGAACACACATAGGTGAATGTTTTTGTACCCCAGTTTACATATTAATCAATATCAGTTCAATTGGGCACTGGGCTTTATCTATCAGCAATAAAGGCTTCCTTCGTTTGTTCAATGATTATGTCAACGAAAGCTTTGCAGTGCAAAGGCAAGATTTGCATACACTATGTGATTGTAGCTGTGGTTAACCTACTAAAAGACAAGAGGGAGAATAAGAGAAATAAAGAGCTGCTATGTTTATTTTGTAACTTTTTCCAAAATATTTAGTTCATATTGGCACTTAGGCCTTTCTCAACTGTAGCCGGGTGTGATACCATCTGCCATTTAGGCTACATTTGATGACAGATTTGCATTGACCAGCAGAGGGCGTTTGAGTCAACAGCTCAGCCAAATGCAGTGTAGTGTAGGCTTTGGTGTAGGCCTAGAACATCTGTCAGTGTAGGCAGAAAAATATGCATACACTTTGTATTACTATTGTTGTTGTTTATTGCTTCAGTATAATTATTATAATGCTGCTGAAGGGTAGCCTGCCTGGAAGAGGCAGACCGCTTTTGTTGACTAAGCCCCTCTGTTAAGCTATTTACTTATTTTTTTTTTATTTTTACATTTTATTTTTATTTTTCCCATCATTTCCATCACCATTTCCAACCATCACTGAATATCAGATTCCTGTCTCAACAGAAAGCCATAATAGAACTGGATCACTCCTTATTGACAAAGTGAGTGTAGGCCCAAGTTTGCTCCATTGATTAGGTTACAATACAGTGGTACAGAATACTGAGGAGAAGCTTGAGTGCTGTTGGTGTCAAAAGAATCAGTAAAAAGACAGACCCACAAATATAGACAGACAGACTCAAATGTGTCACAAGTGTTGACTCATAGCTTTTTATAGAATAATGGAATGAAATGCCATTTAAAGTGAATAAAGCCTTCTTTTCAGGCTTACCAGGTCTTTAAATCTTTAAATGACAAATCTGCCCATATCCCTGTTCTATGAGACTGCCAGGTGAGGAGTGCTGAGTGCCGAGTGAGACATTAGAACAAAAGCTTCGGTAGGCAATGCCGACCAAATTTGCAAACTTGCTCTAACAATATGTTTTGTGGGAACAGGAAAACAAAACTGTCTTGCCTCCATCAGTTAGAATTGGCTGACATTCTGCTATTTGATCCAGGTTTTACCTAATTCTTCTGTCCTCAGAGCCGACAGCATTCTGCAATGTGAATCAACAGGGCTACAGGTTGATTCACATCCAGATAATCCCTTTAAGGAGGGTAAGCTATAGGCTGTTCTATCAGAGATGCCTAACCATGCCAGACAAGAAATCTACCTAAAAAAATCTACTACTCTGCTATCTACTTGAAATGACATAAATTGAATCCTCTGTGTTCAGGTGGCTTGAAACAATCTTCAAATACAGCTTATGTAACAGGTTGGATATCACCCACTGTATATTTAAATGTAGAATTGCACGATAGATCTAGTTTGTAATATAGTTTTCCTGTATGGTACACTGCTACAGTATGAGGGTCCTGGTAGCCCCTCCTCTCCCCCCTTGACTTATCTTTCCCTATCTCCTCTTCCTCCTTCCTGTTTTGTATCCATATGGATAGAGGTAGTCTAACTCAGCAGTTAGAAACTCCCAAGCAATTAGGTTGTGAGGATTTACACGTACTGCCGCCAGCAAGCCGGGCTAGTTGGCATCCATTACACTTGCTAGGTCTATGATGATATTGCCATGAAACCTCCTATATTTGAAATGTATGAAATAGCTCTATGTAAAAATCTAACTTTTAAAACAATAAAATACATGTTAACAAACATTCTTCCCAAAATAGAAAACAGGAAGAGTAGGCTTGGGATATAACCAAACTGAAAACAAATTTAAAAGGTGCCTTTTAATCTTAGATTTCTTATGTCACTTTGGTATGAATCTAGGCCTACATTTAATCATTAAAAATGTTTCCATAACACCTTGCTACGTAATTTAAAAATAAAAAATAAGTAACCACACTCTGCACAGTATAACCCTAGACCAACAAGACAGACAATGTAAATACATGTTACCGAATTTATTAATTCATGCATCAACGTTGTAGAAAATACTTGGGGGTGGGGGGTCAAGGTCTTGTTAAAATCATTCCCAGTATTGTGATAGTGCGTATTTAAATCGACCAATCCGCAGGGTGTTAAATGCAAAATATGAGTCATGGAGACGAATCTCACTGGCAGAAGCAAAATGTGATCCCACGATCAACCTATAAAAGGACTCCTTGGGTAGCTGAGTGCTTTAGACGCTCCGTGAAGTTTGGGAGGGCACAACCTTAGAACACAGGTGACAAGTAGTCTCTCCATCGCCATGCACAGCTTTAGAATAGCACTGGTTATCTGGGTGGTTTGTGTGCTTGCAGCATTTAACCCTGCTGAGGCTTGGTACAAACAAGCTACCAGCCCAAGCTATTACTCTGTCGGTAGGGCGTCGGGATTGCTGTCCGGAATCAGGAGGTCGCCTTACGTCCGACGAGCCGAGTCAGAAGAGTCTGAAAGCGCGGGACTTCGCGAGGAGTCTTCAGAAAAAAACTCTATTCCTGAATCCAACTTCCGACAGTCAGTCTTCCTCAAAACTTTGGTAAGTTAGCTAGCTACGTCATTTACAATGTTTAGCCTACATTTAGCGTGGTTCTAACGTCGTAAAGTTTCTTGTCTTTCTTTGTAATCTGCTGTAAAAACAGAATTTAGCCTATAGGCTATGTCAAGTAGTCGCTGTCCATTTCAGCACCACCTTAATTTATGGAATTTAAAATGCGCTGACGCGCACAGCCTCTTGTGAAACATTTCACAGATATTCATTGTTGAATCTATAATGAAATTTGTAGTCTACACATTGTTTGACTATTTTACCCAGAAATTGCTCTATGAATCCAAAACATAAATGACAGGCAAGGATATAGCCTATAACGGAAAGGGAAGAGTACAATTTTTTCCATAAAAACCTATGCTTTTGAGATTTACTCACCATGTTTATTTTTTGTTCATTTTCTCAGGCAATCTGTGTTAAAGATGTATCTCCAAACATTCAAACCTGCCAACTAATCCAAGATGGGAGTGCTGTGTTTCAGTGCAAAGGAGAATTACTCATCTCCTTGGATACACGGGAGTGCGACAGACAGTGAGCATCTGTATTCACACAAAGAATCACCACCAACTATAAACTGCCAGCAATGGACTTTTAAGATGCTGTTTCATTACATGCCAAGGCTACTTTTAACAAGGACATTAGGTGATACCACCATAATTATGATCAAAATGATATAAACAGAACATTTTTGTCTTTTAGGCTACAGTATGTTATACAGGGAACGCTAATATTGGCAGAAGCAAAAAGAAACAAACACCTTCAGCAGGTCATTTCTACTGGTATGCTAAATAGTTGAAATGTTAAGTTGATCTGTTATTAAATTATTTCAAACACCCACTCAGAGCCGTTTAAAGGAGTTTATTTCCAAATAATCTATATGCGGAGACATTTGCTGGGGGCCCTTCCAGCTATATGTGTACATACATAATCATTAACAACAAAAACTACAAAAAACACACATAAAAACTAGTGACGATAAAAGACCTAAAATGTCATTCACAGGGTGCAAGCATTAGTCAAGTTTTGTTTGATGACATTGTCTGTGACCGTGTGGAAGACCTCCCTCATGGAGCTGGTGTCTGTGGCCGTGGTGTAGTGGTGGTACACGGGCTTCACTGGTGAGGTGATGAGCTCTGTGAACAGACTAGTGAGGAAACAGGCAGCACCATTTACATCGTAGTCCGCTCCTGTGCAGGAAAAAAAGTGATATGAGGTTTGGTGCTTCTCTTATGCACACACACACACACACACACACACACACACACACACACACACACATACAAAAGGTTGAGGCAAGTGTTTTGCCTTCCAGAATATCTAAAGGGGTTCTAGCAAAAGGAGAATAAAGGGGGATTTATTGCTCATCCTGCTCACCATGTCATTGGTGGTTTCCACAGCATGCTCCAAGATACTAATCACTGATTCTATTAGTGTGTGTGTGTGTGTGTGTGAGAGAGAGAGAGAGAGGGTGTGTGTGTGTGTGTGTGTGTGTGTGTGTGTGTGTGTGTCTCTCTACAACACAGGACTTTTCACTACAACTACTGATATGTGGTGCCTTCTGTGGACCCTAATTTTGCTTATCATGTGAAAATATGAAACACTGAATGCATATTGTAATTAAATGCACCATAAGACAACACAGTCATCCACTGCAATCAAATGCACCGTGGTACAACACAAAGCCCTTCACTAAGATTAAGATCATTCTCAAATTGAGCAGAAATCCAGTGAGCATGCATCTTTGAGGAAATACAGTGCAGCAGAAAAATTAAATTACATTTACTTCTACAAGCAAGCATCTTAATTCTGAAACTGTCATTGCCAACGAGGGACACAGAAAAAACTAAATGATTTAAAAAAATCAACTTTGAACTCTTAGCTCTACATAGAGAAAGAAAAGGGTTTTTGAACAAGTATCAGAATACAAATTTGATGGGATCCTCTCACAGGTGCACCAAAAAAGGGGAACTGTCAATATTAAGAATCATCTCCCACTCAGCCCTCAGGACATAGTGTCACAACTTCCCAACTCAACAGAACTCTGAGGTTGCACACAGAGTAACTGATGCATGACAGTTATGACGCAGATCCGTTCACCTAAGTCCTAAGCAGCAGCAGCAGCAGCACCACCACCACCACCATCACCACCCCTCTCTCATAGGGTTAGTCTATATAAGTGTCTCTGGGTTAGTCTGGTGGACCAGGCTCACTTCACTTGTCTTTGTGGCATAAGTTTACATAACCAAAGCCTGAACACTGTAGCACACTGTATTGAAATACAACACTGAGCAGGACTATGGCTCTGACTCTAGCCTGGCTTTGAACATGGGGCAGCCATATTTCAGAGAGTTTAGTGATGTGGAAGAGTTCATTAGACCACATGTTGTGCACGTGCACCTAATATTTAGTGACCATATTTACAATGAAACACCCCCCTCCCTTCCCCCTCTAATTAATACTTTTATTGACCAATAACCAAACTAATAATTTGGATGTGCGATTCCATACCTGTGTATCCTGGGACATAAAGCCGCAGATGTCTTCCAGAGTGTAATATCTTCTTTTGGAAAAGATCCATTTTGTTCATGAATAAAATCTAAAAGAGCAGAATAGACGTGGCTGCAGAATACAAGTAGGCCTGTATAGTGAGCCATGTTTAGAGTTGAAGATGGGGACGCACAGCAGCAGTCACTACTGACTCCCATCCTCAGGAGGAAGAAGAGGAGGAGGAAGAGGAGAGGAAGAAGATAAGGAGGAAGAGGAGGAGAGGAAATGGAGATGTGTGCATGTCTTACCAATGAAGCGCTGCTGAAGACCGTGTTGGAGCAGATGGAAGAGAACAGGTCTAAGCTCTCCTGGAGACAGCCCTGTGGATGCACCATAATACAGTATAATATAGCAAGATGAGTATACAGCAGGGGCTTTCTTCATTTCCTTTCACATTTTTATGGAGATTGTCGCAATCTGAACGCTCACATTTTATTGATTTTCGTCATGAAATGATGAGTTTTCTTTACAACAAGAGAAGCTGCTAAATGAAAATGAAAAGATGTGTGTACCCACATACAGTAAGTCCTTGTTCAACATAGGAAATGCAAAGAGCACCTGAGGGGACAGTCCAATGATGGAATGGAAGGGATACACTGCACCCCTTGATTACTCTCAACCCTCTTTGACATACAGCTAGATACGCAACAAACAGCAGAATGATAAACGGCCATTGTTTTTGCACTTGTACACATTGTGGAGTAACAGTAGAGACAGACAATGAATAAATAGCATGTTTTTCATAAAATAGTTTTCTAAAAAAAGAAAATAACTAAAGTGCCTGGGGTCCTTAGGATGCATTTATCGCATCACAAACTCCATGAAATTTTGAGATATTATAAAATTCCCTTTGCCAAGACAACAAAAGGGATTCAATACTGATCACACAGTGACGCAGGACAAACAGCAGGTCCAGATTTGTTGAAAACCAGTGAGGTGGTCTAAAATGGATGAAAACAAGCCTGGGCATCACTAAGATTAGTGACTAAGATTCTCTCCGTCATACAGTCTGGAACACTGGAATAGAAATTTGTTTCTGTATTCTGTGCGCTGTAAGTCCAAGCCCTCATCTGGCCCTCACGCTAGCAACTTCTGACTGCTGACTAGTTTCTGTCTGTTTTGACTTCGTAGTGGCAATGAGTCTTCAAGACCATTGATGTTAATGACAAACAGAGTTCCTATACTATTGAACTACAAGCTTCGCTGGACTACAACCAACACGGCAGGCAAGTTCTGCCTCACCGCTCTCAACTGTTTGCCTATTGGCTAAATCGTACCCAAACCGAACAATGTGGGTTGGGCCAGACTATGTACAAGACCAAAATCTTTTTGCTTTTTGAAAAGATTTTTTGACCCCCTTTTTTGTATTCATCAACTTGATGTAATATTTTGGCAGAAGACGGGATCAAATGCCAAGGAAAGACTCTACAAAGTGTGGGGCATAAGAGAACCAGTAACTGGGGCACCTTGTTTGTTGAATAAAAGCTCAAGAGATATCTGAGCACTGGTGAGGTCAACAGCAGAACATCAACTGAGAAACTCCCACACACAATACTAGCCTAACCAAGTTCTGTGGAACGCAAATTATTTTATTATGCATAATTACTTTTTGATGAATAAATCTGCCTCCCTTCAAGGTTGGCTTTTTCATAACAAGCTGCAGTTTGAGAAAAAAGATCACCATAACGATAGAATCGTGTTTTTGTATGAAACTTTTTTTTTTTAAACTTTACTTATATCAGCGGTGCCAAAGATTACGGAGGACACTGGTCATGTGGGGGTGTTAATGAAGCCCTGAGTTTGTTGGACAGAGAAATTGCATTTTCAAGGTTATTCTTTCCTAAAAAACAATGCTGTTTACAGTCATTCTTACAAATACTGGAAAGTGGAGTTATTTACTTGCACACCATTTTCATTTTTACCCAGTTAGAATTCTAATTACACAGTCCTGTATTATGTTGGCGCACTGATCAGCACTCCTATATGCTAGTGTATCCATCAGTTTTCCCCAAACCTGCCTGATTTTCACAGGGTGATTGTATGGTCCGGGCCTAATGTTTACTCTGGTTGTGATTGGGACGTGCCTTACCGTGGCCGAGCCCTGCTGAGGCCTGAGATCATATCGACTGACGTCCACCAGAAAGATCACGGCGCGCACGCCATCGAAGAAACGCAGCCACTTTCTCCTTTGTGTACGCTGGCCTCCCACATCATACAGCCTACACACACACACACACACACACACACAAACATAGAGGACAAATATTAGATATGGCACAACAGAAGAAGAGAGCCAAAGTGACAAAGACAGAAGGTGGGGGGTGGGGCACTCTAACGTCAGCAGAGGTTGAGCAGCACCTCCTCTGCTTCAGCATTCTAGTCCCCAGGGAACTGAAGCGCCGCCACACTGGACTGCAGGCTGTGGAGAGGGGAAAAGGTTGAGGATTCACTCCTATCTGAACAAACTAATCACTGGCTTACATCTCCACTGAGGCCAATTTACAGGTGTCAGAAGATGAATAGAACTCCTTTTCACACACACACACACACACACACACACACTCGCTCGCTCTCCTCAAAGCCACACACACACACACACACACACACACACACACACACACACACACACACACACACTCCTCAAAGCCTGAAGTTCTGGAAAGCATCCGGACGTTGACGAAAACAGCAAGTGAAATGCCCTCAGGCTGATCTTATCGCTCACTCCCCCATGACACCACAACCACACTAAGGGGAAGGAAGAAATAAAACACTCTGGGTTTTTGACTTGGTTTAATGGTTCCTGGATGTGTCCCAGGGGATTAGAACACAGGCATGTTGCTCCTCTCTGCTGGAAGACAGACACACAGACAGACAGGTGAAGGAAAGGCATCAGTCCATAAATATTTCAGTCGTCTGATTCATCCCACAGTGTGTGACCTCACAAAAGGGAAAGAGGGAGTCACGATTCTCCCGAGAGAGAGAGAGAGAGAGAGAGAGAGAGAGAGAGAGAGAGAGAGAGAGAGAGAGAGAGAGAGAGAGAGAGAGAGAGAGAGAGAGAGAGAGAGAGAGAGCGCAACAGGTGTAAAAATATCAACATTCAGCTAGACATGTCATCAACTGTCATAACCATAACATATTCACAACCCACTATTTGAACACGTTCCTTCAACTTTTTATCACCTGTTAGATCACCTGAAAAGGGAAACATCTCATGTGTCTACATGTCTGCAAAAATGCCTACAAGTGCAGTTAGAAACCAAATCAGCAGAGTAAACGCGTCAAAGAAATATCTGGAATATTTAAGCATCTAATCTTGAATAGCAAGTACATAAGTTTTTGTGAGCGAGCAAAGTGGTGTTTGCTGTTGACAGAAAGGAGCAGAAGGAGAGCCTCTCACCTAAAGGTGAACTGGGCAGCACTGAACTGAGTCTCCAACACACTGCTGGTGCGGACACGAACACGCAACACATCCGTTTCCGTGGGAACATAGTTTGGTGCGATGATCCGACCAATATTCTCAAAGAAACTGCCAGTAACCATAAAAAAATAATAATAATAAAAAGAAAAACAGAGAGAGAAGAGAGAGAGAGAGGAAGTTATTTTGGGACAAATGTGCCATACATCCAAACAAAACTAACAAAGCTAACATGAAGATGGTGTTCACAGGTGTGTGTGTGACAAACCAAATAACAGCACAATTCCAAATTCAAGCAAGTAGCAGAAATCTGTAGGGAACATTGAGGAAATTAAAAGCCACAAATCCACATGATTTCACAGGCAATTTCCTTCACCCCAGTGAATCTAATACACACATGCCCGTGTACACACACACACACACACACACACACACACACACACACACACACACACACACACACACTTTAAATGAGACCACTTGTTGAATGCATTCCCTCTGCCATGGTGCCAGAATGATATGTGCATACATTCATTGTTATGAGTGTTGTGAGGGTTACTTTTTTTTGCTTCTAAGTCGCATGGAATTCCCTCATAAATCTCTGCTCCAACCAAAACATCCCTATTAAAGTCAGTCAGTCATGGCACCATAGTAACAGCGGAAGCGCAATATGCGTCTTTTGAATAGTGACAAGCCAATAAAAAAAAAGCCAACGTCAGCCTGGCTTTATGTTCAAGCACATCTTTGTCATATTCCGCCAAGCCAATGCCTCAGACTTCGTTTCAAGGAAATCTTATTCCCAAGAGGTCAAAGCTTACTTGGGAAAACAGCTAGATAGCATATAGCCCCTACACAGGTTACATACATATGCATGACAAAAAAAAAAAAAAGAAGAAAACCCACAATCCCTCGGATATGGAGAAGATGTCAACAGAAATGGTTTCAGCACCAAAGCTGTTTTGTCATAAGCCTGTGTGTGGGGATCAAGCGCATGGAAGTTAAAACAGGGCTGCATTTCGTAGAAAGCAAAAAAAGAGTTCATCCGGCTCCTGTTCCCCTCTGTGGAAAGACAGAAATGGAGAAAGAGGTGGCATGATCAGAGGCTTCTGCTTGATACACTGACACTTCTGCCTCCACACAATGACATGGGAAACACGTCATTGGTAAATGTGAAACATGATGTACAGTAGGTGCACAATGAGGCGTCATAGGGTGAAAGTACTTGTCCCTGAAATGAGAAGTATAATGACACTTATCACACACGGAAACCTCACACAAGTGCGTCAATATAGACTGCCTCAATTATTTATCCTAATCAGACCAGCACACACACACACACACACACACACACACACACACACACACACACACACTATATGCAATAGCCTACCATACAAATGAGCGATCACTAGGATTTTACAGGGTGCTATTTGCCCATGAAAGTTAACACCGAAATAGAACTCACTCTTTCCTAAATGCTCAATTTGACACCAGTCAGGCTAATTATTTCAGAAATATGAGAATCACGAATCATGATTTCATATTCATATTTTTCATGATGCTGACCTTTATGAAAAATACCCTTCTGCCCCATGGATATCTACACACACAAAGCAGCTAGTCTTAAGAGGGCAATTAACGTATAAACCCATTGCCTGACAAATGCTATGGAGGTTTGTATTTAACTGGTGAGTAATCAGGGCAGACAACGATGCCCAAAAGGAGAACGGCGTTGCAGTGCACACACACTCACTAGAGAGCAGAGTCGTTGAGCTGGTACTCGTGTCCGCGGGCGGCCGCAGCCTTCACCCCCTGATCTGCCCACAGACAGCAGAAGGCCTGAGCCAGAAAGGGCAGGAGCTCAGCATCCTCCCCAACGCACCAATCACACGCCAGCACAGACTCAGCATGGTCCTAAGAGGGGACCCATCAACAACAACAACAACAACATCATTATAAAATGATGGCTGAGTGAGAACAGCTAGAAACTGTACAGACAAATCTACAATTCTGCAAACAGAAGAGCAAGGTGAGCACAGGGTCATAAGAATTGGCACAAGATTCTCAAACATTTGAAGTGAATGGAAGGTCCAAAACAAACAAACAAACAGGCATAAGAAATGTGTATGATTTTTCTAAGCATTCAAGTTGAATGGTTTTTATTGCCATTTCAGCCATACACATTATATACAGTGAGACAAAATGCCATTTCGCCATGGATGAAGTGGTGTTATATTTAAACAATACAAAAAGATATTCAAGACAAGGCTTCATATTTAGTGCATGCACGAGGTAAGCATAAAGTGCAATGACTACTTAAGGTAGTGCATCTTGGAACAGACGGGGGACCGAAGAAACACCACAAGATACAGCACAAGTAGTTCTGTTTAGAAAAAGTTTTGCCAAACACAAAAAAAATACACCAACTTTAGTATCCCATGTGGCTGCAGCAGTTTCCTGTGCCGCACAGCTGTTCACAGGGGCGTGAAATATTTGCATAAAAATATACAAATATAAGCCAACAATCTCATATGATCTCTGCATAATCATCTCATAATTACTCAGTTGTTCCAACTTCTCTTTCACAAATAACTGGCCAGGCACAGGTAAATATTGGAAGGGTTCAATGTTACTGTGTGAACTCCAGAGGCATGTCTGATCGTTGTGTTGTTGCTTAGAGACCCTCACCTTGTTTCTCTGATTGGCAAGGTTGATCCTCAGGAGGCCCATGCCCCGCAGGACGAACTTCATCGAATTGAGCAGGTTATCCAGCACCGGTGTCTGTCACACACACACACACACACACACTCTCCCCTAACGTAAGAGCTTTTCTATGTTCTCACTTCAGGCACATATGGGCAGTCACCTTGCTGTGGATTTCCAGATGACATTGTTTTTTTGTATTGATCGGGTCTCTGTGCACATCTTTCTTTGAGTGCCTGAATTGGTTCTCTCTCATTCTCTTCTCACACACTAAGTTCCATTGTAAGACATTGCAACATTGGGTCTAATTGTAACTTGCAGTAATCTCTTCACATTCTCTGTCTCTCTGTCTCTCTCCCACACACACACACACACACACAACAATGTCCTCTCTGTTCCATTGTCAGACAATGCAAGATTGCCTATAATTGTAATATAAACCAATATTTACCACAAACCTTAAAACTGAGGAGCTCCTGTCTGCTGAAGCCATTGCTATGGATGATCTTAATTTGCTTTACCACCGTGCTCTTACCACTTTCTGAGGTACCTGCGCGCATGGACACACACACCATCATCATCATCATCACCATCATCAACGTGTAAAATAGAATTTGTATTAGTGTAATCTCACACGGCATTTAAATGCAGACTAGAAAGTTAAGGCTCACCTAGCAATAAAATCTTAAAGACGTTTGATTCGACTTTGGCCTGTTCGACAAGATCTCGGTCAATTTTCGCACTTGTGCTTTTTGCTATCTTCTCCTCCTCGGTAACCTCTTGTCGTCTGAGGCACAGACGTAACCTGTGCCAGCATGCCTGTGTTCAGGTACAAATTTGGTGTGGTGTCAAAGTGAGTGGGCGAACTGAAAATGAAATAAATCGAATCAATTAAAGAATGTAGGTTAGCCTACCTGAAATGAAGATGAAGGTAAATCCAAACACCCCAACATATTTACTGCCGTATTTCCTAATCCTTGTATGACTTAGGCTAATGTTACTATGTCCCTGAAGCGCATGTAGCCTAAGTGCTTTGTTTATTCTAAATCTGACATTGAGTGACAGACAGGTGGCAATGCTAATTGAGGACCCCACGTGCTGCGTAATTGGCTCATTAGGTCGTAGAACAGGCTAATATCAACTACGAATTTATGTCATGTTTTCAGCAATTTGTTGGTGGGCCTTCATAACTCCTTAGGCCCATTTCACTTCAACTGACCTTCAATTCAGCTTTTTAGTTACGCCGTAAACCCGAGGAAGATTCTCCTCATGAGGCAGAGGGAAGTTGTGCCACCCCCTATTTCTGGAGACCATTGAAGAAATTGGTCATTTGATCACGATATTCTTTTACGTAAGCTATTTAGCTCATCCTTCTAAAATGTAGTGTAATTGCATGAAGGATAAGCAGATAATTGCATTTTTTTTTTTTTTTTTTACTTTTTCAAAGTAAAATTTCTATTATCAAGTTTGCAAGGTGCATGGGGTAAGTTGTGCCAATAGCAAGAGCTCATCCTCACTGGTAAATATTTCAAAATATTATTTTATTGTAATTTTGCATAATTGTCTTACATTTTATCACTAAAACTAGGTAGAATAGTTAGGTAGGCAATCATCCTACCCCTCTCTCACGCACATAGACAGACACACACAACACACACTGAGGTAGCCTCGGATGGAGAGACATCATCCTTAGGTTTCTCTATCCGTTGAT
>JAODXP020000015.1:165000-230000 GCA_027497455.2 Sardinella longiceps
GTAAAGGACATTAAATATATGAATGTTTTTTTTTTATTAAAATTAAAAATATCTATATATTTTTCTTACAACAAAATAAAACCTGCATCAACCCTGTATAAAATCACTCAACTGCACTGCCTAGTGGTGACTTCTGAGTCTTACATATTTACGTGGACCAATGCCTGGTAAAGACTTACAACGTTTTTTTTTCTCTCTTCTGATTAAAAAAACACACACATTAAGCAAGAGATTTATGTTTCTTCTTTTGGGTCTTTCTTGCTGAAATACATTCAGTTGTGTCTAAATGTGGGTATTATGTGTCCCACAGTTGGTACACTCACACTAAATAAAGCCCCTTTGTTTTCAGTCCAGCTGGACATAACTATCAAGGCCAAGGAGAAAGCACACACACACACACACACACACACACACACACACACACACACACACACACACACACACACACACACAGAGAGAGAGAGAGAGAGAGAGAGAGAGAGAGAGAGAGAGAGAGAGAGAGAGAGAGAGACCTACCTTCCCAAAGTTGTCTGTATGCTGCTGGTAGTCTGAGCTGCCCTGTTGAAAAAAAACAAGAAAATTTGCAATGATGTGTGTGTGTGTGTGTGTGTATGAGAGGTGAGAGAGAGAGAGAGAGAGAGAGAGAGAGAGAGAGAGAGAGAGAGAGAGAGAGAGAGAGAGAGAGAATAAAATGAAAAGCATAAGGATGCTTACAATGTTGCTGTGATGGGCTTTGGTCATGAGTAGCATACGGCCCACCAAGTCTGTTGTGGAGACCCCCTGTGTGCGCTTACATTCTCTGTTGAGACAATGCACAGAAAGAGAGAGATAAGCAGAGAGAGAGAGAGAGAGAGAGAAGGAAGGAGAAAGACAGGAAGAGATACACACAAACAGATTAAACCTGTTAGCCAGGAAAATCAAGATAATGTATGTTTGTCTAAACATGTGAGTGTAAGGTTAGTGTTAGCGTCTCCCATAGACCAATATACCGTAAGGCCAATGAATGGCAATTGACATGGCAAATCAACTCACAAGGCATTTGAATTTAACGACAAAAGTACTGCCAAAATCATTATCAACATTTTTAAGGAGTAACTCCTTGCAGTTCTGTTACCCCCAAAATCCTGTCTTCAAACACATTCTGATGTTCCACTGACTAGGATAATGAAGTGTTGACATGGAGGGTGTGTCTGCAACGCTTGACACAGTGTAACATTGCTGATCAAGAAGGATCTGTCTCTTTCTCACACACACACACACACACACACACACACACACACACACACACACACACACACACACACACACACACACAAACACTAGATCTCTTTCATATCATATCCTTGCTCTGTATAATGGCCTCTCAAAGATTAGGGCCTTTTTAGTCCTAGTTAGTATCAGCTGTAAATGACATTGACTGTTGACACCGAGAGGCGTGAAAAGCACTTCCTTCACAATGTAGCTATCAAACTTTCACACCGCTGCCACTTTTAGGCAGGCCTAATGTCAACTCACAAGATAAGATAAGACCTCTGCTGCTGATGTCAATTCTCATGCCTTGCGCACTTGAGTGACCACAGTGATTGGCTGATGACAGACAGACAGTCAGACAGACGGATAGATACATAGACACTGTAGATCTGCATGATTTATTTCAAGAAAACAATAAATATTTAGTTGATATTTTATGAATGGTTTGGAATGGTTACAAAATGGCTTTGGTAGTTGTTTCATTACTGTTGGCCTATCCCTTATATAAGGCTTGATAGTCAAGACTCTCATGCAAGCTTTTTTCTGTAGAGTGCATTTCAAGAATTGGAATAATACAAATTGATTCTTTACAATTCTCTTCCCTCTGGCTACAGAAAATAAACCAGAAAATAAATCCTCTGTCTTGACTACTTCTTAGTTCTCCAAGACCCCTGTGGTACTTGCAGCACTAAAAGGCAAAACTAGTTCAGTTGGGACTACATTAGCCAAAGGATAAATTGATTTCAGATAGCTGAGAGACTATGAACGCAATGAATTATCTTTGGTGTTGTGCAGCGCTCTGGGAATATTTCTGCTATTCCGTGTGCAAATATGAAAAGCCCCGGGCAAAGAGAGCAGCTGCAAGGAGACCCATAGGACACAGAACAGAGCAGGCACCATTGGCAATAACAAGACGCTGATAAGTCAGACTTAGCATGACACCAGTTAGTGTGGAAGTGGACTGCAAATTGGCTAAAAAAGGGACCTGAATAGGCATGGTGATGCAGCTTTTTAAATAAGACACCCTGTGCTGCATTAGCCAAATGCAAAGCATAGTGATGGTCAGGTGAGCAATTAGCTAATTGCAATCAGCTGACTGAGATATGAGCATGAGTCTATGACCTGCCTGACCTAATGCTGCTATCCCACGAGTGCTTCAGTAAGGACAGACATACCCAGAGCCATTAGAGAGACATGCCCATTACCTTTGGAAATTGCTCCTATACACGAATCCGACGAAACTACCAGAAGTAAGCTGGCACCATTATTGAGCTGCCTAGATCACCAATCTGTCCATAGGGATAACGTGATAGCACACCATAAAATACCCTGATTAACGAGATTCACTAATACTTATAATGTCAGAATATTCCATGGTCTTTGCTGTTAGCTTTCATTGACTATGCATTGTCAAAAAAGTTTGTTGACAGTCCAACAATGGCGTCGTCACAAGATGGCAGCCTACACAAAGCGCTCGTCGGATTCGTCTATATCTGCTAATTAGAAGCTACTTTTAACCTTGAGATTCTTTGTAAATCCTGGTCCAGGTCTTTCAACTGAAGACCCCTGTGCAGCTCAGACATAGAACCATGAGGACTCATATAAGATGGCCAATATGGACCAGTGTGTAGAGTACAGTGTGTAAATATAGTTTTCAAATCTACAGTACAACCTGCAGGCCTTTATCACTGCAGCCATAGTGGGAAGTGGAACAGCCCTCTTCCTGTGTGGTCACAAGTGTTTCTAATGAAGCGTCAGATCCAGCCACTGTTACTTTAACCAGAAGCCTTGTTCATTTCTTTAGGAACAACTACAGTAAGAGGAACAGTCTTACTCCGGCTGCCTGTTCACCTTATTAAGCCCCGCCCCTTTTTGTCTTTTTTTTTCTTCCCGATTGTCCTCCGATTGTCTTGGAACTTCCGTTAGCCACCTGCCTCTCATTCACATCCACGTAATTTTCATGAAATACCACGATCACAAAACTCCTTATTGTAGCCGTGGAAACACTGTTTTTAGTGCTGAAAACATCATTTTTTTTATCTGGCGACGAACTGTACTAACCTTATTGATTGATATAGTGAGC
The DNA here is from genome assembly GCA_027497455.2 of Sardinella longiceps. Lineage (NCBI taxonomy): Eukaryota > Metazoa > Chordata > Actinopteri > Clupeiformes > Clupeidae > Sardinella > Sardinella longiceps. The sequence continues at coordinate 168,335 of JAODXP020000015.1, forward strand.
ACAACTTCATAGTAACACCACTTTTATCAGACCGTTAAAACTTCAAATATCACAACGCTAAGTCAATGCGTTGCCAGACTGGATGTTGAAAGATGATCGTCATGGCAGCGCCCATGTTTACCCGCGGAAGATATCGGGATGTGACTCTGTTCACTGGGCTGCCCACAGTACTAACCATCCCAAGTAGCCATGAGTGCTGGAGGACATCCAGCTACACTCTAGTGGCTGCTTCTGGAGAGGAGCATCAGGAAACCCCCCCCCCCCGCTGAAGTCCACAGAGAATAATAATGTCAAAGACTGTTGGCTGCCTCCACTGCCCCAGCCTACCCCAACCCACCCCCCTCAGCCCTGCCCCCAGAGATGGGTCACTTCAGGGCAGCTGCCACCCTGCCACCCTGACTGGAGCATTACATTTACAACTACTGACGCTGTTACATCACAGTGCCTGTGGCTACGCTAAGACTGGCCTCAGATGGATTGGTGGGGTTGTGCCATTGCATCAGGCCTGCCTTGATCCTCACAACTTGTAAAACTTGGAACTTTGCTAACAGAGCTTGAGAACCAGAGTTCTGTCAGGTGTATTTATGGCAGGTGACCTTTCATCTGACCTCCGACCTCACCTGCATCAGCGCGGTGTCTTGAAGCATTGAAACCTGACCATGTTGGGTACTTTCAATTCCAGGTGCTTTCCTGAGCTATGCTTTCCTGTAGGTGAGGTCTGACTGGATTCCATTTCTATGCATGTAAGGACTTCCTTGGTAGCCAGTGAGCTCAAAAGGGAACTTCCACAGAGAGGCTGCATTCTGCAGTGTCAAACTTGGCTGCAATAAATATTTAATTGGGTGGAAAAAATATCCTGCATGGTTTTGGTAACCTTATCTGCTTTCTCTGCCCCTGCTACTACAGTGTGGGACAGAGGAAAATGACTTGGAATATGTATGGCTGAGCCCTTAGGTTTTTTTTTTTTTTTTTTTTTGAGGTGTGTGTGTGCGTGGCTCTAATTATGAAAACCATCAGACTTGAAATATACTGTATATAATAAATATATATTGTGTATATAATATATGATTGGTTTATACATTATACATATATGTACAGTGTGCATATGAGTGCATGTACTGTAATTGACGTATGTACTGTATATGGAGTGAAGTGGACAAGACTGTTTCTATACCTGTATCTTCCAGACTTCTTCACCTCTTCATACGTGTCCTTGCCATCTACTGTGAGTGTGATGTCATCTGAAAAAGGACATCACATCTTTAGAAAACGAGAAAGATATTACCGACACATTTGCAGGTCATGTTCTGCAGGTCTTTGTGGAGTGCCACAAAATTTGTGTATTCATCACATTTGTTTACGTGTGTGTGTGTGTGTGTGTACAGTGTGTGAGTGTGCGTATACATGGATATGTGTATGTGTGTGTATTTGTGTGTGTTTTTGTGTACAGCAACCTGAGGTGTGTTCAGATTCATCTAACATAAGCGAAATGTTTGCATTAAACAATGGAATTTGAACGATTTGGATTAATGTTCTAAATAGTTAGTTTTAACCTGTAAACAAAAATGACAAATTGAGTAGACTGAAGAGGCAATTCATGCAAGACAAAGTTGCTGTGAGACCTGCTGACAACATTTGATGCTCTTGGGGATTTATTTTCAATCGGGACGCACATCTTTAGCTATCCAACATACAGGACTGTTAGCGAAGCACTACCTCCTCAGACCATTCGCCTGTGTTCACTAACGTTAGCCAAAAACTTCCAAGGATTTGAAAACTGTTCGCTTATGTTTGCGAACTTCGCCTCTGTTGGTGAATTTGAGCGCACCTCTGTTCTTCTATCTTACCTCCATGCACACAGAAGTCGCTTTTGTACTTGTCGAGCGTCTGGAGGGTGGTGACGTAAGGGGCTCCCTCCACCAGCTCATCCACCCACTTGATGGCTCTGACCATCTTATAGCGCTCCTCCTGCGTGAACACTGGGGGGCCTTTGTGCTTGGAGATCTCATCTGGAGGGGGGGGGCAGGACAGCAAAACAGCTCAAGTTTAGACAGGGAGGTGTCGGGTTACAACAGTTAGTTTGCTCTATCAACAGATTTGGATTAGTGTGTATGTGTGTGTGTGTGTGTGTGTGTGTGTGTGTGTGTTGTGTAAGTAAAATTGGGGTTTATGTTAAGAGGCCAAGTTGAGCCAACTCCAACTGTGTTGTCATTTGGAAGCCAGATGTGTGTGTGTGTGTGTGTGTGTGTGTGTGTGTGTGTGTGTGTGTGTGTGTGTGTGTGTGTGTGTGTGTGCGTGGATATGATTACCATCTGTGTGCACTCCTACTATGAGGTAGTCCCCCATCGCCTTGGCCTGTCTCAGCTGGTTGGAGTGGCCATAATGTACCATGTCATAACTGCAAGAGAAGAGCACACACACACACACACACACACACACACACACACACACACACACACACACACACACACACACACACACACACACACACACACACACACACACCACAGCAGGTCAGTGCAGGCACTATGGAGCCATCCCAGCATGTAGGAAGTTCATCACCCCGGAGACGCTATGGTTACTATACACAGCACAGGGGAGAGTGACTAGAATGTGATGAAGCAGCACAGAGCACTTATGTAACAGCGCCTCTCCCTCTCTCTCTATCCCTCACACACACACACACACACACACACACACACACACACACACACACACACACACACACACACACACACACACACACACACACACACACACACACACACACACACACACACATACACACCCACACAAATACATCCACACACACATACACACACACACACACACACACACACACACACACACACACACACACGGCCACCTTTGTCAGAAATGCCACAAGAAGAAACATCACAGTCCATCAGAGCAGGAACTCAGTGAACCTCTGGCAGACTGTGAGCTGTACTGCACAGGAGGTCACCCAATCACGCCATATCTCTGCTGATGATTAAAACAGATAGCGTCTGATATCAAGTACATAAGAGCACAACGCTTATCTATCACAGTACACAATACAAACTGCACAGGACAACCATGTCTGATAATAATATCATTTGTCAAATGATTTGTCTTTTTGTGCTGATAGTCTTTTGTCTTTGTCTTATTTGTGCTGATAGTGATGGGGATGGGATGTGTTGATGTCTGTGATGTCAGGCCCTTGACTGTCCCTGTCTGTAATCTCTCATCTGGTTATGAGCTCTATGCAAAAATAAACAAAACAGACAAATAAACACATACAGTAAGTGGGACAGCATGAACTAATGCCTCTGTGACAATGACAGCTTATATTTGTACAGTACGTGTTCTCACGGATGACTACTACGAAAGCAGTAGGAAGAAGGGTGATAGAAATACTCTATCTGGCTTATATCCGCAACAGAACAAACAGAAACACACACACACACACTCTCACAGACAGACACACACACACACACACACACACACACACACACACTATTTAACACACATTTCTACTTCTCTTGTCTTCCCACTGTATTGTAGAGATCCCTGAGTAAATGGCCCACTATGAATCTGACGCTGGGATCCCTGTGTAACTGGATTAGCACAGATCCTGTAGGTAATCTGCACTAATCTAGTGGGACGATAACTGTCCGCCTTTCACCCACAGACACACTGGCAGAGAGAACAAGTTCACCGTGTGTGGAAGACAGCAAAGTTCATGTCACAATGACCATTTATCTCAGCTAACAATAGTTTTGATAACAGGATGCTACGACTTGATTCATGTGTTCAATGGGTATTTAAGTTAAAACTGTGACAGAAGAGCATTATTTATCTATTATTCATTTTGTGACAGAATAACATTGTTTTAATTTCACAGGAAAATAAAATCCTGGAATGCCTTTTTAATTTCATTTCATTATTTATCTTTCAGTTACATTTTGTTTTGGTTTTTCTTTCAATTCATTTCCATTTTCAGTCTTTCATTTCATTTCCATTTTCACTTTGTTCAGATGAACCTTGAAAGAAGGGTGATAGAAATACTCTGGCATATGCAAAAGAATGCCTGATGATTTGCTTTAAAATATAAGGGCCATGCTAGAAAAGAAATAATAAAATAGCACCAATAAACTAACAAACACTTTGGATCTTTACTTCAGCTTCTTTACCAATTGCTTTTCTGTAGCACTGTCTGTTTTTCACACTTTGTTCATTGTCCAATCATATTACTTTCTATTAATACTTAATAAAATATTCATATTTATACTCCTTTGCAACACCTAATATTCAATTTCTGAGTAGTCACTGAATAAGTAGGGAGCATTGAGCCTAGCTTTTCAGCGTCAAAATTCTAACAGAAAATGTTTCAGGGCTGTTTGCAGGACACTAGATAAAGTGCAAAATACAGTCAGAGCTTACTGACTAGAGCTCCTGTGATGGGAGAGAAGGCAAGGGAAGCGGTAGGTTGAAGAACAAGTGGCTAAAATGGAGACTGTGGGATCTGCTGTCTCGGATTGAGAGGTCTGGTCCACTAACGCCTGCCTAATGACCTGACTGACCCGGGGAGAGGAGAGGAGAGGAGAGGAGAGGAGAGGAGAGGAGAGGCTGCTCCACAGGGGATGGACTAGCCTGCTGCAGTCCAAACAGCCAGCATACTGTGCTGCACATATTTCTAATGAGTCTTCACAGTTCACAATCACATCACATTATGGTTCATCTCCGTCTGCAGTTGGGTAGCCAGTCTCACATACAGTACGGTTCCATACAGTGAGCACAGTCACATACAGGGATTATTCTGGTTCTAAATGGAATACTGTTCTACAGACAGAGGAATACAGCCAAATTGATTGATGTCAATCAGATTGACTTGTGAACAAACCAAATATTGCCTATTTCCATTTAAAACTGGTTTAAAACCAGAGTATTCCCTGCATGTAACTTTGGTCTATCCTTTGGAAAACTACCCTCCCCACACACACACACACACACACGCACACACACACACACCAGAGATTACATAACACCCTTCTCAGCTTTCTGGCCCATATGAGTGATACAAAATGTACACAACATTCTGTGTCATCCAGTTGTATCTTCTAACTCACTTATCAGTGATATACCCTGATTATTACAGTTGTGTGTATCCAGTTGTCCATATGTGTGTCCAGATAGTGTCTGCGTGTGTGAGTGTGTGTGTGTGTGTGTGTGTGTTCATAGAGTTTGCAACAAGAGAACTGAGGATTCTTAGGGGCTAGTGTGTCCTTCGGCAAGCAAGGAGGAGTGAAGAAGTGGCATCAGGCATGAAATATTAACCAGCCAGGTTAACAGACACCCAGCCCACAACTATTCTTGCCCAGAAACACACACACACACACACACACACACACACACACACACACACACACACGCTAACCTGAAGTGGACAGTGTGTGTTTGTACAGGGAGCGTCTGAGGAGAGGCCCAATGTAGGAGTGTGTGTGAGTGTGCTGTGTGTGTGTGTGTGTGTGTGTGTGTGTGTGTGTGTGTGTGTGTGTGTGTGTGTGTGTGGAGGGGGGGTTGGGTGGAAGCTGAGGTAAATCATGAGCATGTGTAAATCACAGGACTGCACTGGTGACACTCATCAAAACAGGACAGACACCACCTGATCACCATTAGATCAAAGAGCATTTCTCCGTTGGGAGGGAGCTACAGGTAATCCTTTCCACAGTCCTTTTGCCATCACTGCTGTTTACTGATGAAAACATCCATCCTTTTTAATTCTGCATTTAATAATAACATGACTATTCTAAGTGCAGACAATTTGATTGCAATAATTACATCTCCAGTGACATACATGTGAATATTATTGTTTATGTAATCTATTACTTCCATTAATCCTGTTTGTTTTTAAAGACTCCTGTTTATGACCAACTTTCAAAAGATGCTTGATCAGCATTCTGCCCAGATGAAGTTTCTGTGTGGCCAATGCCTGAAGTGAACCGCATCCATAAGAATCCACCACACAGGGAGAATTATTGTCATGTTTGGATGAAGATAAGGGTGTGATTGTGAAACACGCCACTGTGTGTTAAGTACAATGTACACAGACTATTTTGGGGTGTGTGAGTGTGTGACGTGTCCTGGGCGGGTGTTTTTTACGAGTCGCTGACGAGTTAGTGTATGAGGTCTTTGACCTGGGGCAGGCTGGACACACAGGTATGACCGGTGAAGGGAATTTGCAATACAATGATCCAGATAGTGACTGACACAAGGACCAGAGGTCACTCAAATCCAATCCACTAGAAATCCACCAGGTTATTTAGACAACAATATTGGAATACAATACTGTACAATAATTTTGACTGTGTTATACTGAGTGATGTGTATAAAAAATATTCTTACTGTATAATCTTTGCTACATAATTGGCCGCTGAGAGAATGTATGTTCCATGAACTCTTTCAAAGTAAGAGTTTGAATGAGTGTATAAGCAACCGGGTGTGGATTTTTTTTTTTTGTACCAGGGTTACAGGGTCTATAGTTGTTATGCCTGTGTGTGTGTGTGTGTGTGTGTGTGTGTGTGTGTGTGTGTGTGTGTGTGTGTTTATGTGTGTGTACAGGCCCTCTATGAGCGCCCATTGCAGCGGTTAATATTCTGGCATGTCAAACATTCCGCTACATTCCAGTACACAGCAGAGAGGCGGCTGGTTGGACCCGGCTGGAATCCTCCCAGAGAAAGCAGAGTAATCCAGGCCTTCAGTGCAGGAATCCACCACATTTTTGCATCAAATGGACCCCCCCCCCCCCCACACACACACACACACACACACACACAAGCCCGCTCAAACTCACACCCTTACAGCCCCTTGCATCTACAACCAACACCTGCGTGCCCATCCCTGCCACACTGCTTCTAAAAACAGGTGTAAGCACACACACACACACACACACACACACACACACACACACACACACACACACACACACACACACACACAGAGACACACACACTCTCTCTCTCTCTCTGACTTGGATGATACTGAGCATCACTGTATGCACATTTCTGTACTAGGTTTGCATCATCACTGGCCAAAGAAAAGTCATCTGCCTACATGTGCATTATAAATGGCATACTTGTCAGTAATAACACTGACCTTTACTCGGGATGCATTTATGAAAACTTTTGACATGGAACTCACTGGTTAAAAAGTCTTTAATTGTGGTCTATGATGCGTAAATGCTAATGATGGCACCGTTGACTGAAGAAAATTATGAACTACAGAAAAATCATGAATGGGGTACCAGAGAGAAATACTAGGCCTATGTAATAACTACATAGCAACCAGCTCCATCTCTTTACTCACTACATGGATAAGGTTTTGTCTACTGAGACGAGACAGACTTGAGGGTGAAGATAGGGAGACGTTTTATCTACACCATGACCTCAGCAGTCGGCTTGTCCATAAGTGTTCAGAGAGGTGTAACCTCATTTACTTTTACCCGTGATGACGGTTAATAATGACATTTGTACAACTTCACTGACACAACAACATAGGCTACTGACGGACACCTTGGTGTCATCTCCGTTCAGATGCCTGGGAGCCGGCTAAACGTTTGAGCGCCGCAAAACCAACGCCGCACTCAACTAGGCTCTTAATGAAGGGTATTATTAAATTGAATAATGCGATTATTTGCCCAGGCAATGCTTATGTTGGTGTTCTTGCTGGTGTGTTTATTGATACTCGATGTATATATTCGGCAGCACCAGTGAAGCTGTTTCTATAGGCTATAACTGTCATGCAGAACACATTACTGAGGTAGCCGGTATGGAGCGACAGCGCGCACGTAGAATGCTCCTCTCATATTTCCCAAGTTTAAGATGTCACCGCGTCCAGTGGCTGCATTAAGCTAAAAAAACAAAACAATACAAGTCCACTTATGGCTACAATACACGAAGTTACTCACCATCCATCACACCACACTCGAATAGTACGCCGTCGCTTCTCTGGGCTGCAGGCTGTGACGCCGGGGTTAGCTGCTGCGTCCTTCTCAGGAATGTTCTGATGGTGTCCATTCTTTATCATTTTATATACGGTATATACCCAGGTCTATCTAAGACAATTTAACGTACCACGACAGTCAACACTAAAACTAGAGGGACTACTATGTCTTCTTCTCAGTGACTATCCAAGAGCTTGCCGTAATATAGGGTACCCTCGCTGTATGGCCGGTTTCTGCATAGGAGTGACGCTTCAGTGTGGGACAACGCCTCCTCCAGAAGGGAAGTGGCGTCACGGAGTAGCGAGTGGTTCGATGATTTCGCTCAGACAGCGGACATGTTACATAATCGCTCGCCTGATTCCTCAGTCATGTGATCCACCGTCGTGGACGTGGTGTTTAAACACTTTTCCTTGACAAATACTTCATGTCTTGACCCTTTGGTAGGGCAAAGTGTCTGCGTCAGGCTTTGGACATTCAGCTCCTTCATACAGATAAAACACCAGGAAAATATGCATGCACTGAAAGTGTCAAACTCCAAATAGAGATCAATTACTGATTTTCTTTCAAGGCACAGTAACCCACCTCGATTTTAATGGACTAACATTCGGTTATTCATTTGGGGAGATAAGATTCTCTCGATTTATGGTTCATATTAAAACATTTACGCCAAATTGACGCCAAAGCGTCTTTAGTCCAATAGGCTGCCACAATGATTTCGCAATGCTTTCGTAGATGTTGAACTACTGACCTTGAAAATATACCTCTTATTGGCTATATAGGCTTGATTCCTCTGGTCTCTGGACTATTGGGGAGTAGTTGCATAAGCCTCTGACAAATATGATATGAAGCCCTGGCGCCATCTTGTGAAAATGTTGAGTATCGTGACCGACGCAATATCGGCCTGAGCTGCGCTCACACATATTCCTATTCCAGAGAAGGGGTGCGTGCGTATTCTTGCAATTAACGCAATCCTATAATCTGCGCCGCTGTACATTAGAACGGGGCATACAGATAGGCTAACCATTTTACTTTTATGGTAAATTAGTAATGTTTTATAGTCTTGGTCCGTAAATTACAACTGGTCCAAACTGGTGCCGCGCCATTAGTAGAACCCCCTCTATCAATCAGGTCACAGGTACCTACACCAGTCCTTCAGCAACTTCACTGGTTCACCATTAAATAACGCATCATTTATAAATTATTCTTCTTTCATACAAAGCCATCAACAATTTTGCCCCTCCATATCTTACTGAACTCATTCAAATGAATGCACCCACTTATAATTTTAGGTCCTCTTCTTCCATCCGCCTTATCCTTCAGCCTGCACGCCTGGTTACTATGGGGTCAAGTCAAGAGCTTTCAGTCGCTCAGCCCCTCACCTCTGGAATTCTCTACCACCTGATGTTCAACACGCTAGTTCCATTACTACATTTAAATCTCGCTTGAAAACACACCTTTTTAGACAAGCGCATTCTCTTTGATTTGATTTTGTAACTATTGCTCCCTCTCCCTTGTTCATTATATTCTGTATTTACACATACAGTATTTGTGTATGGTGATAGTGTATATGGTTTTTGTACAGTGTCCTTGAGTGTTTAGAAATGCCCTTATAAATAAAATTAATTATTATTATTATATAATTTTGTATAGTCTCTTTGTTGTTTTTATTATATAATAATTTGTAGACCAATAGCCTAAGTAAAAATATAGGTAGCCTAAATATTAAGACAGTGTCTCAGCCTAAATTTACATGACAGCTTTATCTAAATGTATTTAAAAAACTGAGTGATTATAGCCTACCTCCTGTCTGTCATAACAAAGGCAAATCCCTTGTCTAGTCATCTGGTCATGAGACCGTGTGTGTGTGTGTGTGTGTGTGTGTGTGTGTGTTTGCGTCAGTGAGTGAGTGAGTGTGTGTGTGTGTGTGTGTGTGTGTGTAAGAGAGAGAGGGTGTACATGCACATGTGGTTGTGTGCTTGTATGTATAGATGTGAGATTTGTAGCTCATTCATTCTCTTTGCTTGTGAGAGATCTAGGCCAGGCAACTGCTGGAGAACTGGGTAAGAATGACAAATGCTGTCCTATGTCAACAACAAATAGAATCTCTCTCTCTCTCTCACACACACACACACACACACACACACACACACACACTAATACTTGTGGTACAAAAACATGTGGTATACAAATCTTACAATTGCACAACCTTACTTGTACTAATGCGTACCCTACTCAAACCTTTGAAGGTTAGAAACAGTGTCAGGATTGGCCACGGGAGAATGGAATGGAATACCCATGACAACAGAGCAGACTGTGTGTGCGCGTGCGTGTGTGTACATGTCTCGGTGTGTGTGTGTGTGTGTGTCGGGATGTCTGGTATACCTACCGGCAGCTCAGAGCAGGATAAATGGCTTCATCTGTGCCCCCCAATTTAGGACAAGCACACCTCAACGTCCACCAGCCCCTCTCCTACCCATTAAGTCTGTGCCGCGTCCACCAAGGACCCCAAAACTGGGCCATCCGCTGGCTTTTTCTGGCTCTCGCCGAACAAATCTGTGCCATCCGAATGACCACAGTCTCCTGAACCACTGTCTGATTTAACCAAAAGTCACCTCCCTGGTTATTTTTACCAGCTGCAAAGTGGGTCATCAAAACCCAGTTGATTGCTGCACGTGAAGACATTGTGTTACTGAGTACATTTCAAAAGCTTTTTATTTATCATATATAGAAAATAAGTCAGCTGTTTATCAACAAACATGTAATGCAGACACACAGAAAAATCTCACACACCTCAGAAACAGGGCCAACTCATGGACGAAACCCAAAGTTGTTATCTGAATACACAATATCGCCTTTAAACAGATAAAAGTCACTTTCTACAGTATAAAGTACAGAAACATCAAGATGTTCATTTTTCGATTCTTCAATGATCTATAACAAACTAGTACATTATTACCCACACAGAGGAAGTATCATCTCTACTCACCATTCATCAATAAAGATACTGGCACTCATTTTATTTACAAATGATCTAGGAAATAAACAAACAAAATAAAAATAAAAATGAAAGACTGTAAAACATCACTGACATTACTGGTGACCAGACTCTTGATAATGTGCTTAGAAATTTGATTTTGCAATCATGGTATCAATATACGCAACTTGCATTGTCACTTTGAATGGATCACCAATATTTGGCTTACGTACATGTACTGTAGGCTCATCTGAGTAGCCAGGGGTGGAAATGGTAGAACTGCAATGGAAGAGAAAGGGGGAACTGCAGGTCCAACCCCATCTTGACCGTGTGTTGTGGAGGGTTGTAGTAGCAACTTAAATAACACAACCAAACTTAGATCGACCTTTAGATGCACATTTCTGGCTCTCAAGAACGTGCTCCCAACAGTGGTATGGGTCTTGTATCATCCTGCTGTCAGGTGTCACTATGGACTAGAAGAGGGTACAGAATTTAAGGAGTGTAAACCAACCTTTAAAGTCAACCTATTTCTATGGACTTGAACACAAATTGTTGATGACAAAGGTCACAAGAGGTGCACAAAGTAGAGAGTCTCATTCAGAGCCAGATTCCCTGTCCCTTTAGACCACATGGAATACAGTAAGTCCCATTAAAGATCAACTGTTCATCTTTAAAATAGCACAATGTAAATATCAGTGACATCTTTTACCTGGGAAGAGGTTCACTGGCCTGGTGAATAAGACAAATACATCCTCTGCTTTTGGCTTCAACAGAAGTAGTGATACGTACCAAAAATAATGCATAGTTTGTAAAAGAAATACCTTTTTCAAAAATGTTTGATGAATACTGAAATGGACCCAATTCACCACAAGTTGTGTCTACCAACCATGCCATTTAAGAGTAGCACAGAAAAGTGCTATTTGACTTCTATTCGACGCTTGCGTATGAAATGTTTGCCGTTTGGCCTTTGTATGCTAAAAGAAGTGGAGTATGCCAACTCACTATCTTCACAGGGCTCAATATCACCACACGGACCTCACAGACCTTGTCTACAGTAGCGGCTACAGTAGGCCTAGTTGGCTGTACACTAGAACAATATTAGAGCGAAAGGGCAAATACAGCAACAGCACAGTGAGCAATTCTGCCACCAGGTCATGCACAGGTCATACACACGTCACGTCACGGGTCACCTCACAACAGGTACCTATGCAATACAGAAAGCTGGAACACCTCAATAAGCCACTTTTGGTAAGACTGAAAAACAGCTAAGGATTTTTCTTTGATGGGGTATACTTCTTCCTATACTTTCTTTTTCTGAAAAACAAACAAAACAAAAATGACAATACCGAACATAACGAAACAGGTGAAGATTATGTCCAACACAACCTAGCATGGACATGTTTACAGATGGTTTATGACTAAATGTTTCGATCAATTTTAAAAAATCTGTAAGAACTGAATGACAAAATAAACCAATATACTTACATTACAGATACTTTCACCAGTTGATAACCTATTTAAGTTTGAATTGATCTAGAAGCATGGAAACAGTATTACTGCCGGATTCACAACATAAGCACACATCAGCTGTATTCTGAAATTCTTTAGAATGCATACAAATACTTGCCATGTGTAATATACATATACAATTAGCTCAAGTCATAATGATTAATTAACCAACACTTTATAATTCCAAATGAGGACAATTAACAAAGTAACAATGACCAGTGGACTTACTTGACTAGTACACATCGGATGGCACCACGTCTTCAAGCTATCCCAATCTCTGATACACAGAGATCAAAAGTAAGCTTTATTTGTTGGAAGTGTTATGACAATGGCATTCTATCAAAAAGACCTGGCATGTGTTTTACTTTGAGCCACGCCAAGCAGGTTGGGAAAGATGCCATATTTGATTTATTATGACAGAGATAATTCTACCTTGACGTACTTCACTGTCTTTGGGGTCTTGTCAAATAAAGGGAAAGTATTGCCAGCCAGGTCATATGACAGAATATTGATAAAACATTTTTTATCTGCTGGTTGTGTCCCACAAAACTTCTGTTATTATTGCTCATCTTGGTCACACGACACATGTAAACATCACTCAGCAATGGAATGGAGAAAATCAAAGTAAACAGCTACCTGCCTTGATGGAACAACTCCAGAAAACTATGATCTGGCATAACACTACTTTATCCCAGCTGATTGTGCTCTTTGTGCTGCCCAGGTCATTCAGTCCTGCTTGATCAGACAGAGATCTGCCACCCCAAGCTAAAGCCCATTCTGTGTGATCACAACCTCACGTTTGACCCCTACCACCCCCTGGTTACGACCTCGTCTCCACTTTGGACTTGATGATGGTGATGACGCTGGTGGCGGCCACCTTGGCCGAAGGGGCGAGCGGCGTGGTGGCGGGCGGGGGGGAGGAGGCCAGGGGCGCTCGAGGGCTGAGGGGGGTGCGGGCCACGGCTCGGGCGAAAGTCTGCAGCGCCTCCAGCTTGGAGCGCAGCACGTCGAGCTCCAGACGCATGCCGGCGTTCTCGCTGGCCAGCTTGCGCACCTCCTGCTGCAGCTGCTCCCGCTGGCGCTCCAGCTCCTGACGCTGGGTCACGCGCTTGATGCGACAGCTGGCCGCGTAGCCGCGGTTCTTGAGCGTGCGCCGCCGCTGCTTGAGCTGCACGATCTCCTCCTTGGTGAGGCCGCGCAGGTGCTGGTTGAGCTCGCGCACCGACATGGACACCAGCTCGTCATCGCACAGGCATGTGCCGTTGGCCCCCGGCTCGCGCTTCACCTGGGCCAGGTGGAGAGGCGGGGAGGAAGAGCAAGAGCAAGCCAAAGGGTTATTTCAGCGCAGAGACAAGACAGAATGTCTGACATAGGCAGAATGTCTTGGGGAGGCAGAGAAGGAGGGAAGGAGGAAGGGAGAGAGGGAGGGAGGAAGGGAGGGAGGGAGAGGCAGCCATGAAAAACAGGGTTATAAATAGCAGGTCGGGATTTAAAAGAGAAACGAGGCCTAATAGAAATAGACAAGGAGCAGGGGAATTTGTTTTTGATTAGAAACAGAGGGGAGAATGGCAGGGAGAGGAGAGAAGAGAAGAGAAGAGGAGAAGAGAAGAGAAGAGAAGAGAAGAGAAGAGAAGAGAAGAGAAGAAAAGCAAGGCAGGCAGGAAGCTGATGGACAGAAATGGAGAAAGGAGAAGAGAGGAAGAGGGGAGAGAAAAGAGGACAGCCAAGAGGCAGGTTTAAACGTGTTACCTTGAGTGTTTTGCTGGCTTTGTGTGTGGTACTCATGCCACAAAATCACCAGTTCCAGATTCTGCACCCTACTCTTAGAGGAGATAGGGGTTAGAGAGAGTAGAGAGAACAACAGAGGAAGGAGAGTGAGAAAAAAAGGGGGATACAGAGAGACAGACAGGGTTGAAAAAGAGAAAGAGAGGAGAGAGTGATTAATAGCATGAAGAAGGCTGCAGGAAGAAGAAATTGCACTGACTCAGGTCAGACCAGAGGGTTTAATGGTAACCATTGTTACTAAACTCAGAGTGTCAGGAGGAAGTATTCTGTTTGTGTGAGTGTGTGAGTGTGTGTGTGTGTGTGTGTGTGTGTCATGGGGAGGATAGTAGACATCTTTTGCAGATGTAAGTCGAATTTTTTGTTTGCGCATGTGTGTGTGTGTGTGTGTGTGTGTGTGTGTGTGTGTGTGTGTGTGTGTGCGTGCGTGTGTGTTGTGTCTTGGAGTGGTTGGGGAGGGTGACATAGCCATCTTTTGCAGACGCAAGTCGAATTTTTATGAATAGTTGAGAATAATGCTGACAAATCAGAGCTGATGAGAGTAGGAAGAGCGGGAGGGGGGAGGGGGAGGGCCAGAGAAATGCCTTCTCAACACATTTGGAGGAGTTGGGCTAGAGGAGGGCATGAAAAGCCCTGATCTCAGCACAGATCATGAACACAGCACCAATTACACACACACACACACACACACACACACACACACACACACACACACACACACATGCAAGTGTACGTACGCACACGCACACACACACACACACACACACACACACACACACACACACACACACACACACACACACACACACACACACACACACACACACAAAGAGAGACAACTGAGAGGGGGTAGTGAACCATAGGACCACTTAAATCCACACACACACAGCAAATACTTAACTTCCATAATACACATCAAGGCTTTGACACTAGCACCATTCCAGCCAAGCCAACACACTGACCACAGCCCTATGAAATCCCATCCCACTCTAAGGCATGGACCCTCTCTCCTCTCCCAACGGCTCAGTGACACACCAGCATAAACCTCACCACTGTCACCTTGTTTTTGTCTTGGTTTTATTTCTTGAGGTTTGGTGTTACACATGATGATTTGTGATCAATAAGTGTAATCAATATTGAAAGTTCATAATTTACAGATGTTTAAGAATTGGGGATATTTCTCACACACTGGAACCAAACATATTCAATTGTGCCAGATGTGTCTGTGTGTGTGTTTTTTTTTAAATCAGAAATGGTCTCAAGGCACGACGATCTTTGTGGTAATTTACTTCCATTTTGTCTTTCAGCACCACGGTCAGCGCCACATGAACTGCACAGGAACTGACCAGCGTCCTGAATCAGACGGGTGGGAGGCTACAAGTCTCTCTCTCTCTTTTTTTTACTGTATTAAATATTAGTCTAGCCACAATAACCCACACAACCCAAACCCAAATCTCACCTGGATGGTGGTCATATACTGTAATTTAGGTGTAGAGATGTGAATCCTTTCTTTACTTATAGACATTGATTATGTATGGCTTCTTTGCTGGCTTGCCCATCCTCCATAAACAGTAAGTATACACCTGCTCCACTGTGCAGCGTTTACAGAGCTCTACCAATCTCCCTAAATAAAACATTGCCCAGTGGTAAAAAAAAAGCTAAAGTATTGCTCTAGTTCATTGTCTAAATTGTAGGCAAACTGTCAGACATCCTCAAAGAGCAATCGATTGAATGAAGAGCCTCATGGCATGTGTGAAAATGTCTTTGTTTATTTTTTCAGTCGTGATGCAATTCTGATGAAATGCTTTGGAGCTTTACAACCCATGATATCCATCCGTTTCAGCACGTCTTATGCAACTTAACTAAAACCTACATAAAAGCACCTCAAACCCCAACTGCCTCTCCTCCCTCCACCCTCACCCTCACCCTAGCGTCAATCTTTCCCTCTCTTTCTCTATCTCTCCCCCATGCAACCATCAGCAAGAAGGATGAGCAGTTCTCTGGAGTTGAGAAAGAAAAATGTTGGACACCCCCCAACACCCCAACCCCTCCCCCCCAGCTTATCTAGTCTGAATCACATTTGATGCATCAATCTCCATGGAGACAGACACATTAAAGTAGCCTAAAGAAAAGATAAAGAGCCCGCTTCTCTACTGTTTTATCATGCTAGGCGCTAAGCAGGCACTTAAGGATTGCATGTGTGTGTGATGGTGGAGAAAAAAAATCCCACTCCTGATTAAAAAAACAACATGTTCAGGGCAAGGAGAAAAATAACACAGCAACTGATGGGAACATGCACCCTTGCAAAGAGTTTCATCACCAGACCCCTCCCTCTATACACACACACAAAGCCTACCCCTTAACACACACACACACACACACACAGCCAGGCGCACTAGACACACACACACACACACACACACACTCTCTCTCTCTCTCTCTCTCTCTCTCTCTCTCTCTCTCACACACACACACACACACACACACACAGACACAGACACACACACACACTGTCCTGTCCTCTCCTGCGGAGAATTGTTTATCTCTACACCTCAAGAGCATCCGCTACTATTGCCATTAAACTACAGCTCTTTCTGAAGCAGTCGCAGGAGTAAAAGGAGTCATCATGAAAAACGTGCAAGATTGCTACTAGAAGCAATAATACGATACGATTTTAATGGACTCTCCTAACTATTGTAACACAAAATGCCCTTCTGAACAAGAACACACACACACACTGAAGTGCATAGTCTCACTGTCATACTCACCCACCCACCCACATATACACACGCGCGCTCTGTGGTCTGAGCAGCCAAGACAGCTCAATATGATAAACACACCTCTACTATATCAAATACGGCTAGCACGCGTGATGTACTCGACTGTTGCGGTTTCTAGTTAAAACCTCGAAACTGTTCTTAACGCTAATGCCAACAGGTTACTCGATGTCTTGAGGGGCTATAAACCCAAGCAGACGGCGTCAAAATCCCACCCGAGAAACTGCTTGCAAATACCTGGAGGCAGGTAGACTGTGATGTTCGTCAAAACTCTAGCTTGTCAATTACAGCGACGCACGGTGAAAGGCCGAGTTGGCTACATATGCCATTGCCTCTGTTCCCCAAACAACTGGAACCCGTCCACATGATGAATCAGCAAGGAAACCAACGAGCAAAATCCATTGCCCCGTACACGAAACTGAAAAATATCCCAAAGAAATCACCCGGCGGTATGGAAAGTCTTACATTGTACACTCCACTTCACCAAATGACAGGTGAATAAATTCAATTAGGAACGCATACGCGACTATGTGACCCTTCGACATTTAAATTGGCGTTGACGGTTTAGACAACTACTGACAGGTGAAACCCACCGCTTCCCAACAACGCTGAATAAACACATTTTCATGTAGTTAGAACTAAAAGTAGGCTCACAATACGCGGTTGTTGGTGTTGCATGAATGAACAATACCGCGCGTCCCCTACCTGCTGTGGTTGGATGTCGGCGCGGCTAGAAAGATGTGATGAAGCAGCAGGTCTGAATCGCTCGCGAGTGCATGAGCTTGCAGACCACTTAGCCACCGATCTGGTGACACATTTCTCTTCGCATTCCTTTCCTGTCACCTACATCGCTCGTGATTTCACAGTCTACCGCGTGTTGTCGACTGTGCTTTTTTATCCTAATTGAGGGAATCCCCACGCGGCGCTGATGCACGCTTGATGTCGGTAGTAGCCTACGCTCAATAGTGACAAGAGAGAAGAACCCCTTGGTTTGGAGACGAAGGCTATTTATGTAGTGATGGTGACGTATCGCAGGTACCGAGTGACACAGACGATGAGCTCATGGCTCAGCATTATAGCTGCACCAAGCATACCCACAACGTGCAGATACAGCGAGAGGGCGAGTGAAACTTTTAAGAACTTAGTACAAAAATGCATCAGTTTATTTATGCACGGATTTAATAACATAATAGAAATGTAATACAAGTTTAAGAGCCACGAAGACATGAGCACTGTGTCTATTTGTAACCAAAGACATCTGGGCTCAGCCATCACCAAGGCCTTCAGAAGTTCAGAAGCCCGTGCGGATTTTAATTTTATGCAAGTGAAAATATTTTCGGTATGTAAAAATTAAAAAAAAAAAAAAAAAGTAAAAAGAATTGCAGACTTCCTAATACATAGTAGCCAAGTGGCTGCCAACTGGGGTGTCGCAACACGCAGACCAAAGAAAAAAAAGGGCATTTTTTTTTTCAAGTTAGTGACAGTTGAGTATGCGAATATGGCCCTTCCTTGTGTGCTTAGGAAAACTAAATAAGGAAAGCAGTCAGTGTAACCTGACCTGTCACAGGCAAGCTAACAATAGGCTGTGGGATTCGTGTCCCTTCCCGGACTGCTCCAGCGCATGCCTGATTCTATTCATGACATTTGGAAACCGTTTTTCACTTGGCTGATATTTATTCAAAAACACATAGTCGTTTTTTATTTATTAAATCACTGATATAACTGAAAAATACAGTATGCAATGCATTCTTTTAAACATGACAGAAAATTGAAAATGACCATAGTTTACAACGAAAAGAATGGAGCAATTCACATCAGACCTTTTTGACAGACAAAACTGTTGGTATGAAGTCCTGAGCAGAAAGTCCAGCTTTAAAGTGCTTCTTCTCTACAACTCAGACAGGTTAAAAAAAAAAAAAAAAAAGAAAATCTCGAAGTATTGTGCCCACCACTGAATGACTGAAAGGCAGTTAGAATATTCTCCATTGGTTTCATAATGAATACTGTTAATGCATTCTGTAAAGCTCAAGATCCAACATAACCATTGAGTAACAGCTGTCAACATAGTGTATTTGTCTTGCAGCATCCGTAACACACACAGGTAAGCAACAGGAACCGGGCTACTATGCAGTTTCTTCATTTAGTGCACCACACTTCTGGCGATCTGCTGACAGGTTTTGGTTGAGCAAGTCAGCCTTATTCTACGTAGACCACTACCTACTAGGCCTCAGATAGGCAGTCATCCCTCAGGCTTTTGGTC
Organism: Sardinella longiceps; assembly: GCA_027497455.2. Classification (NCBI taxonomy): domain Eukaryota; kingdom Metazoa; phylum Chordata; class Actinopteri; order Clupeiformes; family Clupeidae; genus Sardinella; species Sardinella longiceps. The sequence continues at coordinate 187,621 of JAODXP020000015.1, forward strand.
ATGGTTTGATCCATTAAAACAAACCTTTTTGGTTCACTTTTGAGAAGTCTCAACTTCACATTCATTAAATGTGAATTAACTGTGGAACAGGATGATGCGGACACGACTGGCACAATGGCCTGCTGCCCAAAACAGTCATCACAGCATTGTCAACATTCTGGAGAAAGCAGTGACACTAAAAATAGTAAAAGGAAGAAATAGATAAAAAAAAATGTATCATTCATTACCTCCATCAATAATTGATGAAGGCAGTGGAGGCCTACATGTACTGAAACAGTTTATATCAAAATATCAGAAAAATGTAAACCTTGGGCTATTCTGTCTTATGTTTGTCATATCAAAATAAAGGCAACATCTACAAGATTAGCTCTTACATGAATAACTCCTATGGGTTTATCCCACTGTGCATATGTGGAATCTCTTGGACAAGAATTTGTACAAACAGAAAGAAAACAAACAGGATTATAAGCAGAGAGAGAGAGAGAGAGAGAGAGAGAGAGAGAGAGAGAGAGAGAGAGAGAGAGAGAGAGAGAGAGAGAGAGACGTGTATAGTAAGTGCTGACGGCTGCAGGGGTGTGTGTGTGTGTCTGTGTGTGTCGGGGGTTGTATGTTTGGGATCTGAGGTGGGAGTTCATGTCCAACAGACTGCGTCTGGGGTTAACAGATGACAGTTAAGGCTTCTCAGTTCAGTCTTCACTTCTTGTGTCTGTTGTTGAAGAGGTTGAGGCCTGTTCGGACGCCCACGCGAGACTCCTCCACGCCGGGCTGCTGTAACACCTTATCTAGTGTGGTCTTCTTAATGGCGGCAGCTGAGATCTTCTCCTGGTCAGCCAGGAACTGAAGCTCCCTGTGAGAGCAGAGCACAACAAATGCCAGGTTACTAATCATGCTGTGGCAACTCCCTTGTAGCGAGGAGAGAACAATAGAAGAGCTCAGCAGAGATGCGTCAGAATAACATCCAGAGTGATGAGTCCTTTATCAAGCACAATTAGGAGGGCCAAGTTCACACCTGATGTCTTGACAATGCTGTGGATTTCTGACATTTTTGACAGCCAACGGTGACATCAGCGTAAAAGTAACCATGTGGTTTTGAGCTAACAACTGCACTCTAAAACCATGCTTTCAACACCCTTCCCAAAAACAAATGAATAATAAAGTAATACAAGTTTAGTGCACCACATTAACTTCCATTCTCCAACTGGTTCCACCCGTAAAGATGGGAAATATAGGACCCATTCCTGATCCAACTAGAGATTTGAAGTGGTGTGGAATCGTCTCGACTAGAAAATATAACGCCACGTGTAAACCTAGCGCAGAGTTTTCAGAGTTCTACACTACAGTGTGTAACCGTAAGCCTGTTCCGTGGGGCAGATGTGTCAGCTCACCTTGTCCGGATACAGGAGGTCTCCACGGCGTTGATGAGCAGACTGCGGAAGCCCCCGCTCTCCATCACGTGCAGGGCGTGGATGGTGGCACCCCCGGGAGAACACACATTGTCCTTCAGCTGGCCAGGGTGCTGCTCCGAGTCTAATAACATTCGTGCTGCGCCCTGAGAACACAGGAGAAGGGGAGAGAGGAAGAGAGGAGAAAGAGTGTATCACATATCAGGTACTTTATTCTTGCATGATCCATGACACCATGTGCTATGTCGTGGTCTGACAGGATAGCTTTATCTTTATTTAGTCCATTTAGTGCATCATAGCTTTTTTTAAGTCTTCCAAGATGAAAATGAGGGTGTAACGCACCAGCATAGCCTGCGCTCCTAATCTCACGGCCAGTCTCCTTGGCAGGCCCATTTTGACTCCTCCATCTGCAAGGGCATCCACTGCAGTGAATGCCTGGATTCGCACAACAACAAAAACAAATACATAGTCAGCATAAAAACATGGTATGATGGGTTACTGCACATGGCCTAGCAACCACAACTTTAAATTTTCATTGATATGTTTTGTTCAAATCACCCACCACCCATCACACTAGAGCAAATGACAAACAATGCATCGCTTTTTCTTTCTCAATTGTTTCAACAAAGAGGAGAAGTGCTAACAACAAAGTTGAATATTGTCCTTAAATCTGTAGGTGTGCAATTGTGCTGAATGCAAACTAGCCTGGGCCAGCTTGGACCCCCTCAAAAACTAGATGGTACATCTCAAGGGGCTATCCTCTAATAAACTTGAAACTTGAAACTAGCTGTCAGCAGTATGTGGTAAATCCTCACAACACTAAACTTCAGAACGCCTCTAACCGCCGAATTGAAAGCCTGAGCTTTTCAGTACAGTGGTTAGAGCATTCGTCTCCCATGCTGTGGGTTTGTTGTAGTTGACGAGGTGACGGATTTGAGACCCAGGAGCAGTCGAACCGACCATGCCTACACAATGTCTCAATACAGCCCAGTCCTCACTCACCCTCCAACAACAGAGCTAAAAACCAATAGGCACTTACATAGGCCGGGCCGCTGCCACTGAGGCCAGTGACGGGGTCGATGAGGTCCTCCTCCACCTCGGTGCAGTAGCCCACGCTGCTCATCAGCTGCTCCAGGAGCTTGCCGTCTTCCACCTCTGCGTGCGTACCCGTGGCGTAGACCGTGGCACCCTCCCGTACCACCACTGGGGTGTTGGTCATGAGACGCATCACCTTTGGGGTGGTCCGGTGCTGAGTCAATTTCTGTCCAAAACAAACCCAGGGTAAGGTATCGCATTTTTTTTTGGGGGGGGGGGGGGGGTGTGATGGAATCTAATGCCACATAATATACATACAGTATACATATAATATGCTTTGGTTTTGAAGAGCTATGTAGAATTCAGATGGTTGTGAGCCATCTTGAATGGAGTGTTTGCATTCCTCTGGGTAATTTGTATGCCAACTTCAGCATATTTGAAGACTTAATTTTAGGCAGATTTCATCTATTGATAAATACTTTAAATGCCATCGTAGCACCCTTGTACGAATACAAAGTTTACGTGTGAAAGCATTTAGCGCAATTACAACGTAAGATGCTCACATCTTGACTGTAGAGTCAGCAAAAATGTATCTTTCTAAAATCTGTACCCAAAAATGCAGCTCTACTTTCTGGAGAGTTCTGCTGCATGACAACATACTATTTCTAAAGTGCTCCAGTGGCAAGAGCAGGTCCAGTCAGCTGTTTGAGTGTGTCGTCTGGTGTCAGAGAGACACAGGGCACTGGGGCAGCGCATTTCTGAGAGTAGTGTTACAAACCATGATGACTGGATTAGCGCAAAGCTACGTGCCGCATCAGCTTGATGGTAGATGGCAGCATGGGCCATCATTACGATATTATAAAGATACAGAAGTATGAACACCAACAAAAATGTGATTTGGTTTTGAAGGTTACTGAAAATAATTAGCACCGCAAAGGAGGTTATGTTTTCGCCGGAATGTTTCTGTTTGTCCGTCTGTGTACAATATAACACAAAAAGTACTGCACGGATTTCGATGAAATTTTCGGACAACGTGTGTACTGGGAAAAGTAAAAACTGATTCTGGAATTTATTTTGTCTGTGACCACATTGCTTTGGCTGAGGTCTACACTCTCTGCGTGCTTTTTAAGTTGGGAATGATTTTGTGCAGCATCCAGATTTAAGGAAGAAAAAAAAAAAGCTACAATGAAGAGTGGTTGCCATGAAACAAACTTCTCAATGAAGTTTCTGACATTCATTGTTTACAGCTTTAAACCAGCCAGGCAACTAGACTTCCATCTCTACTTTGACAAATTGGATAAAAATTCAAATATTAAAATATGATTAAATGATTGAATAAATCAAAATATGATTCCACAGGAAGATAAAAATATATGTTGCAATTCCCTTATGATGTACTGTATGGAGAACATGCAATGTTATATTTTACTAAAACGTATGCTGCAATTCCCTTATGATGTATGTATATGTAATACAGTATTTTACTGCCATAAAAGTAAGCAACATCTCTGTAGGCCTATAAGGTGCTTTTGTGGTATGAGACTCCCTCCTGACCTTCTCAATGGAGCCGATGGTGACTCCGGCAGCACAGGACACAATCAGGTGGCGGTCTTCAATGTCTGGGCCGATCTCATCCAGCACAAATGGGATGATGTGTGGCTTCACAGCCAAGAACAGAACATCACTCTTCTGCACCGTCTCTTTGTTGCTGGTGGTGAAGTTTACTCCCATTTTCTGCAAAGACACCAGCATCATTAATCAGGAAATGGTATTGTTAGAAACCCTCATAAACCACATACATTCTACAATTCAGCATATAACAGGAGTATTAATTACATGTGTGTGTGTACGCATTGAGCTGCCTCAAAGTATTTAATACAGGTAATATTTATATTTCGGATCCATCTAGGGTAGCTTGGTGATGTTGGAAAAATGGCAGGGTCAGGATTAAGGAAAAGACAGCCGTGCAGTTAAGATAATTTGACTCCACCTGTCGTGAAGGTGGGCGATATTAACAAGTGTTAAGGTTTTTGGTTGGCATTTGACTAGTAGGCAATATGGGCATGGGCATGACTTCTTTCAATGTGAAGGACTTTGAGTTTGCCCTATTCTGATGTAATTTCTTATGCATTTAGACAATCTGAATGGTTCTAACCATAAAAAATATCCTCTAACAGGAACCTTCCCAGTAGGCCTATGAAAGCAGCCCATGTTTATGCCTTTCCTTCACTTACCCTGAGGCCAGCCACAGTGGGCAGGTCAGTGTCTGGAGAGCTAGCAGTGATTCTGTGTACGGAAATAACACCTGTGGGAGGAGAGAAGAGTCCTTACAAAATACTCAGTCATAGGCCATCCCTGCTAGCTATGTGGCAGTATCACCACAGGAACCCAGCACTTACAGTAACGTTACGCACACAGAAATAGAGATTGCAAAACAGCAGAGGAAGGCAAAACAGCAGTTACATGAATACAGGTTCCATATTCTGAATATGACATGTCAGTGAGGTTCTGGATATTGTTTTATGTTTTAGCCTATGCAAGACTTTGCCAACTGTGCATGGCAGTAAATGGTTATTATTATGTGCAATATTAGCCTACCTGCAGCTGTGAATCCCCTCACCAGCGCGTGAGCCAGCTGGCCCGCTCCAATGAAGCCCACACTCATGATGATCCTCGAATAGCTTACTGTAAAGTCGGAAACATCATAAGCCCTTATTTGTTCATACAGTATAAGCCTAATGTGGCTGCAGACATGGTTTTGTTCCGTCTGTTATTATGATCAAGTGTTCATATTGAATATTTAAAGAATACTTCCTGGTTTAACCAAACAGCTATTTCTGCCCTAGTTGTACGTGCCACTGAAGGCGCAAAGACAACGCTGGAGGGATACACTTACCGAAAAGATGCGACGATGTGGAATGTAACCAACACAAACCCAGCGACGAGGGCAATATAAAAACTGCTTGAAACTGCTAACAACGTGGCGGTCTCCTTCACGCGCCCGATGCGCCTTTGTGAGAGACGGACATCGAGCTACACCAATAGTGTGAGACATTAGCCTTGCCCTCATCCAATCACTGTTGTGACATATGTGAGTTTGGCTTCGTATTGGTCGATTCTGTCGGATAGGGTCAGTGCTGCAGTTGCATCACTTTCCTCTGTTTGGAGTGGGTGTGGAAACGCTGGTAACATGTTATCAAGTCAGACGGTGGCAAGAGTTTCATAGTGACATACATTCCGTGACCTACTTTCGGTAAGGTAGGCCTATAGATAGGTCAACTTCAGATAGTAATCCGTCTGCTTTGGTTCGGTGGTCAGTTATTGACCACTGTTGTTCTCAAACACACCAGGCACTTTTCATGCCTTCCAGATTCATGAAATGACCTTTTTGAAATGACCATTTTTCGCTTTAAGATATATTTATTAGATAAGTGTAAAATTTGTAGCCATAACTGTCCTCTGCTCCTTCGATTCTTTCTTCACACCCATTCAATGTAATCTAAAGGACAATTTAAGGTCAAATTATTGGACAGATGTCCATTTTATTTTTCTAAATCCATAATGCATTGCTACTTAAAGAACAAAAACTAAATCTCTACCATATTTAATTAAAATATTTCATTTACTTATTTAGTATCACCTTCAAATGAGTTTGGATAGCAGAAAGCCTTTGAATTCCATGACATGGCTGACAGTATTTGTCATCAGGCACCAATAAGCATGTCCAAGCAGTGCCAATAAGGCTGTGGAAAGTGTTTAGAACTTTTGTGTGCCTTTTAGGAAGCTAGTCGGCTAGTTTTACATTTGCTCAATCCAGGGCTCTGCTAGATAGAGATACTTTATTTTATCCTGAAGGAAATTAAGGAATCTCCTGCATGCGTGTCTGCTCTGTACCTCCTGCTTGCTCAACCACATCTGTCCTCCAGAAGCTTTAGCCCACTTGTTTCCTTTCCCAGAAAAGATCCACATTAAATTCCACCTTTTACTTAGAAAACCATCTTTAAACAGCCCCTTTTGTACCACACTAACATCTCCCACCATCAAAACACTCATTCCCCACGCCCTTACATTAGTAGATCCACCTCCTATTTACACCATTCAGAGCCAGGCATTAGACCAGGGGGTGACAAAACCCTCAGAGCTGCCTGGCCCCTCATTTACATCAAATCTGATTTATTGTACATTTTAAAATGACTTCCAGGCTTACTAAGGTATAGAAATAACCCAATGTGAGACAAGGGTTAAAAGGCCTACTTTGCTTTCCATATGGGAAAGTGGAGAGGAATCAGGAGTCAAAGAATGACTAGAAATGCAGGCAGTTGTATATTCACAGTTGGCGATTTATAAAAAAAAGTAGTAGCCTACCCGAGGGTAACCCAAATCTTTAAAAATGCCTCTTTAATGAATATCCCCAAATTACAAAAGGATGGACTTGCAAAATGCCAATACTGTAGGTCTAAAATAGTGTATATTTGCTGAAATGGAGTGGAAGTTGTAGCCTGGCTATCGTCAAAATAAGTAATCACAAGTGATATTTAGTCTGGAGACCCACCTACCTTTAACAGCCTAGTCCTGTACCTGCTAGACCCGTTCACAATTTGGTGTTGGGGAAATTTCTCACTTGAACTGAGTTAGTGGATCCTTAGACATGAATAATCACAGAGGTGCTTGTCCACCATAGTGCCACAAATTTTGTTATGGTCAAATCTAATGGCTGCCATCGGTTATGGGCAATTCTACATCAGTTGACCCCGGGCCGACACTATGGTCCTCATTTTTTTTTCAGATTTTTATTTAAATATTCTATTGAAAATTTCAGCTTGATATCTTGTTTAGTTTCTGAGATATGCCTCTTCAAACATAGATAGACGCAACATTAAAAATTGCAGAAAATTCCAGTTTTTCATTGAACCCCTCTCCTCTCTTAATGCAACAACATCCATTCCTAAAAAATTAGAACACTGGGATGTCTAGTTGTCTAATATCACATTGAAATCACAGTCAATCCCACCACTGAAGACTTATTCATCGAAACAAAAAACCCTGGTTTTGTTCTCATGTGATCGTGAATGTGTAAAACTCACATTTCCAAAACTTTATGTATAGTTCATGAGTAGGAGAAAACACTGAAAAGAAATTGAGATGTCTATTTGGTTTTATTGTAAAGCTAGAAGAGGCCTCAAAGTTGGTTAAAATGGTGTTTTTCGGTAAAAATTACAACCTCTATAGTGTATTTTCAAGCTCAAAAGGAAATGCAAACTCAACTTTTCTCTTTTCTTGCAGTAGTAGTACTGTATGTTACTTTGTAGTCAATGTAAAATGTCTTAATGTCCCATCAGAACAAGTCTGAAGTTAAAATGAAAAACTGTCTGAAGGAGTTGGTTTGATATTTATGAACCTCTTGGAAGGACGATATTGGGTGTTGTTCTGGCTCTGGATTAGAGCCAGTATGTTTAGTTCTGTCAGAGTTCTATAACTTGCATTATTTGTTTACGTTGCTATGGACACTGATTTGAGCTGTCAACTGATTTACAAATCTCAAAGTAGAGTTACAACTGTTGCTTAAAATACGTCTTGGACTCTGAGAAGCACAGCTTGTAAGTTGACATGAATTTTACTTCATTGCATATACTCTAGACTTACATTGTATGTCTTTTGAATTTGTTTCTTTTTATAGAATGTTCAACTAGGTCTACTAGACTGTTTAATTGAAACAATGTGTAGTAGGCCTACTGCATCTTTAGTGTATTCATTTGGATGTACTATACTGTCTTTTCAGTTTTCACTTTGCCATTGGGGATCAAGTAAAATCCTTTAACGGAATCTACAGTCTTGAGTCCTTTCATTGGAAAGTTTAGCTATCTGCATAACTGCACAGGGGAAGCAGTGAGAGCAGAATAGTGAAAAAAGCTACTCAGAGCAGACCAGACACACTTTAAGTTAATAATAGCTACAATCAAGACCCGTAACATGGAGAGCTTCAATATGCCACACGTGGAAGAGGAAAGGCTGGAAGTCCGGTCTGTCTGCTCCTCCTCCTCACGGTCATCACTGCGCTCCAGAGGGTCATCAGCAAGTATGGCTGCTGTAGAAGCACGCGCCAGAGCAGCAGCAGCACGTGCCAGAGCAGCATTCGCACATAAGGAAATAGAGGTTCGGGTGAAACAAGCACAGCTGAAGGTAGAGGAAACACGTTTGGAGGCAACTTTGAATGCTCTTAAACAAGAGGAAGAGGCAGAAGCTGCTCTTGCTGAGGCGAATGTTTATGAGTCTGCCGCAATCACTACCGAAGATGGTCAGCTGAGTACCTGTGGGGACCTGCCATTCGGTGTACCAGGACCGATCACAGACCAACGTGATGACAATCCAGCTCCGAATACAGACATTCCATCGCCTCTACAGCCCACTTACTTCAGCCCACTGTCCATCGTGGAGGATGCACCGCAAAATGGATGTGGTGTCGGTTTGTCACCACATGCTTCACTCAACCAACCCAGGCAATCAAGTACACAGCATGGTTACCCCAATATTGGAAATCTCAGCCTCCTTCATACCTCGCAGCTCCAAAGTGGTTTCAAGACTGAGATGTCACCACAACAGCCAATGATCTATACACCACCAGGTACAAACTCCAATGTCTTTGATTTTGCAACTTATCTGGCCAAACGAGACCTATTGTCAGGAGGCCTCTCTAGGTTTACTGACAAACCAGAAGACTTCTGGGCATGGAAAACAACCTTTTGCAATACTATCGATGGGCTGAACCTGAAACCTAGTGAGGAGCTTGATCTAGTGATAAAGTGGCTCGGTGAAGAATCATCTCTTCACGCAAGACGCATCCGCTCAGTGCATATTAGTCATCCAGCAGTGGGGTTGCGAATGGTCTGGGAGAGACTGGAAGAGTGCTATGGTACACCAGAGGCGGTAGAGAAGGCTCTCTTTGACAGGATCGAGCTGTTTCCAAGACTTTCCAACAAAGATAATCAGAAGCTTCGTGAGCTTGGGGACCTACTGTTGGAGGTTGAATGTGCGAAGAACGACGGATATCTGCCCGGTCTAATGTACCTCGACACACCTCGTGGCATCGCACCTCTTGTGGAGAAGCTTCCGTTCAGCCTTCAAGAAAAGTGGATGACGCAGGGCACAAAGTACAAGCAGAGACATCAAGGAAGATTCCCTCCATTCTCTTTCTTTAGCAGTTTCCTCAGAGATCATGCCAAGATGAGGAATGACCCCAGCTTCAAACCTCTAACAACTCCCACCAACTCTTCATCAACAGAGGGCAGCTCTCTAAGTAAGCATGGGAGGGCAAACCTATCTGTGTCTGTACACAGAACTGAAGTGCTAACCTCCTCTAGAAATGGTGGTACAGGGCCATCCATTGAGGATCCTACAAGGGAATGCCCAATACACAAAAAGCCTCATCCTCTAAAAAAGTGCAGGGGTTTCAGAGAGAAACCATTAGAGGAGCGGAGGGACATTCTAAGGCAGTATGGCATCTGTTTCCGGTGCTGTGCTTCTTCTACTCATCAGGCCAAAGACTGCAAGGCCGAAATCAGCTGTATAGAATGCCACAGCGACAAGCACATAGCTGCATTGCATGCAGGTCCAGCACCGTGGATCGTGGAGAGGTCATGTCCCACATCTAACCACGGCGGGGAGCATGATGGAGAGGAGGATGTAGCCTCATCCACATCTTCAGTGCATCACCTCAGATATCCCTCCACTTGACCCTGATAATGAGATTCTCCTTCTACTGGGCCGAGACATAATACAAGCACACAAAGCGCACAAACAACACTTTGGACCAGCCTGTGCTCCTTTTGCTCAAAACTACCACTTGGGTGGGTAATTTTGGGTGATGTCTGTCCTGGCCCTGGAAGCAACAACCAGAAACATTTATGTTGATGTGACATCTGTGAGATGTCAGACGGGGAGTGTTCTGGCTCTGGATTAGAGCCAGTATGTTTAGTTCTGTCAGAGTTCTATAACTTGCATTATTTGTTTACGTTGCTATGGACACTGATTTGAGCTGTCAACTGATTTACAAATCTCAAAGTAGAGTTACAACTGTTGCTTAAAATACGTCTTGGACTCTGAGAAGCACAGCTTGTAAGTTGACATGAATTTTACTTCATTGCATATACTCTAGACTTACATTGTATGTCTTTTGAATTTGTTTCTTTTTATAGAATGTTCAACTAGGTCTACTAGACTGTTTAATTGAAACAATGTGTAGTAGGCCTACTGCATCTTTAGTGTATTCATTTGGATGTACTATACTGTCTTTTCAGTTTTCACTTTGCCATTGGGGATCAAGTAAAATCCTTTAACGGAATCTACAGTCTTGAGTCCTTTCATTGGAAAGTTTAGCTATCTGCATAACTGCACAGGGGAAGCAGTGAGAGCAGAATAGGTGTAAACACATTTTTATTGTTTGAGGGATTAGAGGGCTGTCCTGTAAACAGGCTAAAAGTGTATTAGTGCTTTGTTGATTTGAGCTTAACCACAATCCAAATTTTAAAGCATTTGATTGTAGTGTAGTGTATATAACAATCACAATTAAGCCTTTCAACAGCAAATACATGTAGCTCTATATCTGTCGCAACTTCATTTTAATGATTATTCTTACTGCTTTGATTATAACCCCACTGTCTATCCACTGTGTGGTTCACTTGCATGTAATCAATGTATTTCCACGCTTTACCTTGTTAATAAGTAAATTGTAAACTTTTGTAGTTTTACATAGATAGAGGAGATGAGGCATTAGTGGGTGAAAGAGGCAGATGGGGCAGAGGTGAAGAGGTCTGGGTCACTGTGAGGCACTTTGTGAGGCTTCATTCCCTTTTAACAACAACTGTGAAGTCTCTGATTTTTTAACTACAGAACTGTCCCAGATTTTTGCAAATAACACCAATGCTGAAGTATCACACTATGAGTAAAGTATTTAAAGTGTACAAAATAAAAGTAACTTGTAATCATCAAGTCTTGTCAAACTTCATAAGGCCCAAGTTTAGCCCATAGCTGGAAATAAAAAAATATATGGTACTGATATTGCGCAATGTATACACAAAGCGTGAAGTTAACTTATAGGCTAAAGGTGTCACTCAGTACAAGGGTAGTGAGGCAGGCTAAACGATATGTTGCGCATGCTCATCGGTCTCCAGAGACAGGGAGGCAAAAGATGAACCATCAGTCGCTTAACTGAAGAACATCCAACTTTCATGTCAAAAATTAGTAACATTTCTGGCCTTCTGCCTTCTACAGAGAGCACAGTCCAAAGCTGGAGATGCATTGTCGATGTAGCCAGGGCCGTTGTTCAAAGTACATACTGTAGGGGCCCCAAGCAAACAGAACATGGGGGTCCATCACCCCTCATAAACAACATTGTTATAATCTTCAAGCATCTTCAAATAATTATTTGTGTTTGAATATTTGTCTAACTCCAGTGTAAAGTCTTTTTTAATTGAAAAACACCAATAACTAGAAAAGCACTCAGAGAGCACTGACCTCCGCCAAAACATTGTGGTCACAGACACAATATAAATTCCAGATGGTGTTCTGGATCACTGATTGCCACCAAAATGACATCAGTTCTTACTTGTGCCAATACACACCTTGTCCGAAAATTTCATCCAAATCAGTGTAGTACTTTTCGAGTTATGTTATACACATACAGACAGACACATGTCAGTGAAAACATAACTTCCTTGGTAAACTGGTAAAATGTTTAAACCATCACTTCTGGGGGCTCCTTTCAGTCCGGGGCCCAGGCAATTGCCTGGTTTTCCTGTCCTGTTGTGACGGTCCTGCAGCAATCAATCACCATCTGATGAGGGCAAGGAATATCAGTTTTACTCTCAAGATCAAATTTATGTCCCTTATTTAGTTAGCATTCACTGCCAGTTTGCAAATTTCTTGTTTAACCAAATTTTCTCATTCTTATTCCTTCAATACTCAGCAACCTGAATATCAGGGTTTGATTAACCTCTTATTCCTTCAATACTCAGCAACCTGGAATATCAGGGTTTGATTAACCCCAGACAATGAAAGTCATTTCTCTTGAAGAGGAAACTAGCTTCAAGTTCTATGGTTAACCAATGGCAAGACAAATAGAAATCTTTTTTTTCCTGCACATGATGTGAAATTATACCACTGCCAAAATGCCCCCTGACCAGTGCACTCCTCTGTCATGCTTGAAAGATGCAGTTGAACAATTCTCCAGTTTTTGGTCTGTTCTTCTTTGGAATTTCAGTATGAGCTCTGTCCGTAGCAGCACTTCAGGCTATCTACAGTATGCTCTTTGTTAATCCCAATTATATATTTTTATTGTCATTTCTGACGTAATGTTTTCGCTAAGAATGTCAGTATCTCAATCACCTTTTCTGCTGACTATGACATTAAGGGTATTATTGTATGAGCCTGTTAGCAGAGGTCCTGTGAGATGTCTACAGTGTTTCTCTGACTAAACACCCTGATGTATTTGCCCTCTTGCTCAGTTGAGCCCTGGGAAGTCTCAGTCCTCTTGTAGCAATTCAAGTTAGTTCATCCTCTTCGGCGAAGAGATTTCTAATTTCTGCTGACAATAGACTGACATAGGCTATTGTTCTTACAGTGTTCTTTGTTGTTTCATCAAGCCCACTATAGCTGATGCGACAGATACCAAATTTATCTTAAGAGATTTTGTTGTGTCACTGTTATACACTGTATAATATGGAAGATTGGTGATTGGCCTCTGGATGTACGTATGTGTACATGTTGCATTAAAGTTGATGTAGAATGAATGAGTACCTATGCTTGTTCTCTGATGTCAAAGTAAAATCTATTGGGTTACACTTTATTTGAAGGTACCTTCACCTAATGACACTGTCATTAACTATGACATGAAGTTGTCATGAATCTGTCATAAACTTTATACAGCTGTTATGACTTCTGTCATTAAGTGTCACCCGGTATTTATCATGGTTAGGGTTAGGGCTAGGGATAGGGTTAGGGTATGTTAGAAGTCATGACAGGTTTATAAAGTTTATGACAGATTCTTGACACCGTCATGTCATAGTTAATGACAGTGTCATGTCAGTCTTATGATGGTACCTTCCAATAAAGTGTTACCAATGTATTCAACTTTGAACAAAATAAGCTCAAATGCAATTGTACCAGCCCAAATACAACCTTAGACTAGGGATTGAGCCGATTAAAATGGCTAAATTGCACCCTCATCATAGCAGTACTTTGTTCTAAATCTGCCATTTTTTAGAGTCTATTTCTAAATTCAGAGATTGACGTGTAAAGGAACACACGTCTGTGTTTCATATTCATGCTCTGAAGCCTTGCAATAACTTCTAAAGTCCAAAATAAAAAGTGTTTCTCATTCTTTAAAAATGAGCAATCCTGAATTTTATTGTAAAATCTACACAACAAAGTAGGACAGTAATTTAATCAGCAATCTCCTTTGTTATATTGTCAGTCCAGGAGTACTCAGAAATGCCTCTATAAGAAAAACACATTGAATTGATTGGAAAGAGATCTTATTCATTCAATTGGGTAATAACAGCAAAACACAACTTACAGCTACTGTACAATCCCATTGGACAATGCAATCATGTTACGCAAGGCACTCTTAAATCATAATAATAAAGTTGACAACTGTTCAATCAAGTATCTCAGCACTGAATACTGCATTAAATAATAGTGTAAGGAGAAAAAAGGGTTGCATTAAATACTATTTCAATAAGCTAGTAGCACATTAGCATTACAATTGCATATCACCAAAAGGACCAAATGTCCAACAGGTGGGAATGATGGAACCTAGACTGATGAATGAGAGACAAATCGGATCCTTTGTGAATAAACGAGGTCGGTGAAGTACAGGATCAAGTTGACTTGGGTGAAGACTGCCACAACCAGCTTGCTGTCCCAAGAGCACTGCCCACGTGGGCAGTGGTATGGCCTGTCTGGCGTCCCGTACTTCCTGTCGAAGCTAAACACTGGCCAGATGATGGCACAGCTGAGGTACAGAAGCACAGCCATAAACGTGTAGATCACCACAAAGCGGTCGAAGGGGAAGCGCAGTGCTTGCGTGCGTCCCGATACGGTCATGGCCACCACTATGACCGTCAGACTGAAGCACAAGCTGTACACCACGACGCAGTACTGTGTGGGTATGTGCTTGTTGTAGTCGCTGTCGTTGGCCAACGCGCCAAAGATGATGCACGCAATGAAGGCCTGCACCACCTTGAGCAGGCCGCTCAGCGTGGCCATGTAGCCCACCACGTGACCCGGCTTGGCACGGGTGAGGAAGACCTCAGCGCCATAGGCGAAGCTGCAGACGCTGGAGCAGACGGTGACGGCAATTCGGTAGTCCCGCGTCTCGCAGCCTTCCGACGGACACTCGGTGCTCAGGAAGTACACGGGGTAGACCACGGAGGCGGTGATGTACATGAGCGTGGACAGCATGGCGAAGGACACGGTGAAGTTGTCCCAGGAGATGGGCACGCAGCCGTGCAGCCGCGTCACGTCCATCATGAAGACCACCAGCGTGACGGCGAAGCAGAAGCACCATACGAACATGCAGTAGATGCCGTAGTCGGCGCTGTAGCCCGCGCTGTGGGACACCAGAGCCATGATGGTGCAGCCCAAGAGCAGCTGGCACATGCGGGCAATGCCCAGGCCTGACAGCACCGCAGCCTTGTTCAAATAGTGCCCACCGTGGGGATCCATGGCTAGGCTGATATATTAGGGCTCCTCTGGGGACTTGCAAAGAATAACAATCAGGTCTATATACTGTCAGGTCTACAGTACAGTATGTATGTTCAAAATACAGTCTATGCACTGTAAAGGAGGTTGTTTTGAGAGAAGTATAGGATTATTGTATGGTGTGTTATTTTCCTATATTTTTTCTGTATGTCCACTATATGTGTAAGTAAGTATTAGCTACTTTTAAAAAGTAATTCTGTGGTGTGTGTATCTGTGTGTGTGTGTGTGTGTGTGTGTTCCCACAGTGGCTGTGTGTGTAGGGGACGTCCCAGCCCCTCTAACCTCACCCTGTGCCAGCCGCTTTTTATAGCTGCTTTAATTACTAATCTCCCATGCTGCTTTGTAATTACACCAGTGTGTCCACGGCTCGGATTACAGTCTCTCGGTACCCAGCACAACAGTAGCGCAAACTTCTCTGTGCAAGTTTATGTCAGAACTGCCAGATGATCATCACAAAGAGAAATAACTATGCCAACAGTCAAGTAATTCCCTACGGACTCCCCTGGCTTGTTACGTTGGCAAACTCCAATTTACACGTTATTGATAATTTGTTTGGTTGTTGGAAGACAAAGTTACCCTTGGATTCCTTTGAATGTCCCTTTGAAATCCACCGGTGTTGTCTCTGAGGTGCAAGATTTCTTGAGAAACTTGAGAACGTTCTAGACGATTCCTTTGTGCTGAAATTGCTTCATGCGTGTCCGTCTTTAACTCTGCGTGGAGTCCGAAACTTCTATGGGGTGTCCTTTCTCCATGCCTCAAGGAGAGTAAAGAAGAGGGTCCTGTCCAGCTTGTATTTGATTGAAGGTGGGCAGAAGTCCTTCTCCTCTACTGGTATCTCCTCCTGTCCCTCCACGAGATTTGGACACTTTACTACAATCCCTTTGTTCTTGTCTGATGTAGGCAACCTGAAACAGACCGACTACTCAGACACTGTCATGTACATACTGTCTCTCTCGGGCTTCTGAAGCTGAGGAGAGGCGTGTGTGTGTGTGTGTGTGTGTGTGTGTCTCGACCTCAGAGCCAGGGACCACGCCAGCGCTAAAAATAACGGTCTATATTCCACAGTGGAATGGGGTGTGTGCCCACATGTTCACAGTAGAGTGTAGCGTATGTGCATTTGTGTGTGTGTGTGTGTGTGTGTGTGTATGTGTGTGTGTGTGTAGTCAGGTTACCAGTGTAGGGGAGGGGAAGAGGGTGCAGCAATGTCCTCTTCTCACAGGGGGCCCTGACTAATGACATGGCAGGATCCGCAGGCCTACATTTACACACACACATACACACACACACACACACACACACTTATACACACATCCTGCTTGACATGAAATTACAAAATAAGACCTGTAAGTAATTACACATAGGGAACTTTTATGAGGATTATACAGGAGCTGAAGATAATGTGAAGGAGAGAGGTTGCTATAACACGCTGGAAAGTTCCGCAAGTCTACTGAGTCCTGCAGATTGGATGTTGCCTCCAATACAACTCCCTACCTGATTTAAGTTTATGTCATTTCTATAATTCAATCATTTAATTCATTTTTATTGAATAAGTTCTCAGCTTTATTCAAGAGAATATTTATTTTGGTTTTGTAGAACACTGATGGCACTCATTGATTGAAGGAATGTGATGTGTGAGTAGAAAACTGAACACACTGATTGACTGTTTTCCTTAGCAAAGACATCATACAATGTGTTTCACATCTTTTCCCTGTCTGACCAGGTTGAATAAAAGGTTGTCTCATAGGGTTAGACTCGATCTTTGGTTTTTATTGCTCTCAATGGTGCCTTCTGGGCAGCGCTGCCCCCTCAAGGCACTACTTCCCCCAATTTAGGGTTAGGGTGAGGGTTGAGGGGATTATGTTTAGGGTAAGGGTTAAGGTTGTGCCTTTTAGACTGTGCTGCATGGAAGGTGCCATTGGGGGCAAAAAACACCATTGAGCGTTAGACTCTCAGAACATCTTGAGCATCTGGAGAAAATCACCAATCACCAAATAGAACCAATAGACTGGATTTGGTGGTACCTTTTATGTTAACATGATGCATAAAGTTAGCCATGTTCAGAAATGAACTGTAGTCTGGCAAAGCTAGCATTGCCCGGGAATTCCGGGAAGGATTAATCTAAACGTCTTATCAAATGCTATCAAACTTCTATCAATGTTATGGGAATGAACTGGTCAGAGTCATCATAAGCTTGCCACCTTCAGCCTGCTCGTTCCTCGTTGGGCCCTGCTTTTTCTGGACTGGAGAGTTGAGGAAATTGCCTCCTTGGCCATACTGACTTGATCGCGAAATTTCATGCAGCAACAGGAAGTAAGGGCAGGCCCAGGCTAGCATAAAGTATTGAAGAATTCTTTTAGCCCAATAAAAGATGGACTAAACATGACCGTCCTACTCATCAATTGGATGAAGAAACATTTACATTTTATGTACACTGAAAAAAGATCAAAAAGTCAGTTGTCTCTGTGAGGTTGTGAGGAAAGGCTTACATCCAGAAATTTGTGGAAAAAAATGCATTTGAGGTGTGTTCAGTTATCTAAAATATTGCTTTACTATTGTGACACGCCACATTGGATGACGTTATTGAAGCTTTGGCTAATATAGGCTACTATTTTGTAATGTTTGGGGGTTATGGCTAATGTCATCAATCATGAATGACTAGTCTGACAGCCACAGACCTACTGTATATCTGGAGTTATCAATATTTGACCCTTTATGAACATTTCTAATGCTTATGGAGACAAAGTTTAAGCAACGTGTTACAGAACCCTGTGGTGCTTTTCTACTCCCTTAGTGTTAATCAGTGGATATTTTGCTATTGATTTACCATTGGACTTGAAAGATTGTATTGTTTATCTTTATTGGTGTTTGTGTAAAAACAACACATAGGGTATTGTGTTGTCGACAGCATAGGCATGTTGGGCAACATTACCTTTATATCGGAAGTGTTGTGAATCAGCTCCAATGGGGAATGACACAAACACACAAACATGTCTTTGGAATATAATGTAATGTGTCCTTTTTGATACAAAGACATGCAATGAACGAAGGGGAAAAAAACAACAAATATTTACAATTTACAAAGAATCACTTCTCTGTGAAAACAGCACTTTATAAATATGATTTACATAAGAAAATAAATATGTAACATATGAAAAGTAGCTTGAACGTTTTTTTTTTCTATTAAAATATGTTACACTGAAAATAACAATTAGTAATACCTCTTCATGTCTGGTCTGTTAAGAAATAGAAGTTATTATTCTTTATCCATAAGCCTTAAAATATAGACTGTAACATAAAGCATTAACTTAATATTAAAAAAAAAAAAAGATTTTCTATTAAATATTTTGAATAATCCAGAGTGTGTTCATGTCAGGAGAAAGGGACAAATGGACCAGAGAGGCTCAGTCAGGAGCAATCCAGTGGGAGACATGGGGGAATCGGCCATCCCATTCCCAAAAGAATAGCTGCTAACCAGTTAGCGACTTAGCTAGTTGGCAATGGGAAATTCTATTGCAACCAACAGAGTTGCTAACTTAGTCAGAAGCTATTTGGGAAACGTATCCCTGTGCGTCACTCCACTGCTCTACACAAACATGGGCCTGATGCTCGGGGGAAGGGAAGGAAAGGAAGGGAGGGGTTTAACCAGTGAAAATTTACCACACGTTGACTCTGACGACAGACAGTTACATTTCTCTTTCATATACTAAAGTACGTTAGTACATTTAAAAAAAACAACTTAAATGAGACACATCTCCGTCATGTGTGGAGTGTTGGCGTTGAGCACCATGTTTTGTGTGGTAGAAGAATGAAGCTGGGTGCGTGTGGTTTGGGTAGAAAAAGGCTTTGTGACTCCCTATGTACATCTCCTCAGACAGTTGCTGATGTCTGCTTATATGTGAAGCACCACAACTGAGACTCGTAGCAGCAATACATTTCTCCTAAGTTATTATTATTATTTTTTTCTGGTAAAATCTTTCATGGAAGCAATAATAATTCTTGGAAGCATCAAACACTATATCATTATGGTGTTTGCTGCAGCAGATATCTTTTTTTTTTTTTTTTAATCTGCACAATCCTGAAATAATTTAAAACAAAACAATCTGTACAACTGAGTAGGTTGAATTAAAGTTCAGGTCTGGGCGGTATAATGTACAGTCTCTACCAGCAGTTTCTACAGAAGTTCTATAAAAAATGCTATCAGCTACCAGAACCTTCTATAGAGGTTCTATAAAGAGCTATCAGCTATCGGAACTAGAAATGAGTGTCTCTAAGGAACCAATATAGAACCTTTGATGGGTATGACTGTCCTAGCCATGGGACGCTTGCCTGATGCACAAACGTAGACAGACCTTTCCAGCCAACAGAAGAGACTACTGTCCAATCATACGAGAGCACAGTGAAGTGAACAAGGCTTTGCTTTTCCTTTCTCGTCTTGGAACGGAAGAAAGGACAAGAAAAGAAAGTGAAGAGGCAGAAAGACGAGAGCAGAGGCTCAGACCCTCTCCCTTATTGATCACTCCCAGCCAGAGTGGGAGGAATGTCTATATTTAGGAGCTTATTCTAATTTGTCTGAAAATACAGATCCTGAGCTCTTTTCATCAGATGTGTGTGTGTGTGTGTGGTGTGTGAGTGTGGAGTGTTTGTGTGTGTGTGTGTGTGTGTGTGTGTGTGTGTGTGTGTGTGTGTGTGTGTGTGTGTGTGTGTGTGTGTGTGTGTGTGTGTGTGTGTGTGTGTGTATGTGTGTGTGTGTGTGTGTGTACATGTGTGTCTGTGTGTGTGTGTGTTTGTGAGTGTGTATTTGCCATTTGAGGATGTTTGTTAAGTCTGAGGAAAACTTCTTCGCTACACTGTTATAAAAAAAAAAACAACAACAAAAACTTCATAACGTTTCTAAAGACTACTTCATCTCACTCACTGATGTCTTTGATCTCTTTCGCCTTCTTAAAAATGTAAGTACAAAAAAAAACCTCACTAACAATTAAAACCTTAATGTTGATTAAAAAAAAAGAAAATTATAAACACATTAGAGCATCCTTAAAACCGGATTACATTCGTGATATTACTTTTCTTTTCTTTTCCAACCGAAAGATAAGTTAAAGGCCAGTAGCAGTGAGGTGTGCTTTGTCAAGGTTGTGTTCATCTCCAGTACATGTTAAAGGTTCAAGTGTGTGTGTGTGTGTGTGTGTGTGTGTGTGTGTGTGTGTGTGTGTGTGTGTGTGTGTGTGTGTGTGTGTGTGTGTGAGTCTGACTGACACTGAGAGACCACAGGGTCATGTATGTGAGGACATGTATGTTAGCAGAAATGTATGCTGGTGTATGCTTTTGTGTGTGTGTGTGTGTGTGTGTGTGTGTGTGTGTGTGTGTGTGTGTGTGTGTGTGTGTGTGTGTGTCTGAGTTTGATGGTTTGCAGCTTTTGTTGAGAGACTCCGTGTGGAGAGAATCTGTGTGGAGTCGAGGGAAGGAAGGAACGGTGGAAGGGGCTGCTGGTGGGCACCAATCCCTTCCTGTTGCCCTGGCGATTAGCTGCCGTTACTGAGCATGCCCAGTAGCTTGCTGGGGTCCATGCCCTGCTGCTGCGCCATGGTCTGCACGTCGAAGCCCATGTGCATGAGGAACTGCAGCACGCTCATCTCCTGCCCGCTGTACTGGTCCCGGATGGTGGGGCACGTGGGGTTGCAGTGCGGCCACGGGCAGCTGTCGATCAGGTGCATGGGGCAGCCGCGCGGCGGGCTCTTGTTGCTGTGCCTGGCGCTCTCGTGGAAACTGCGGTCCCAGCAGTGCAGCGCGCGGGGGAGAGAGGTGCCCTTCACCTGCACGTCCAGCCAGTGACTGCAAACACACACACACACACACACACACACACACACACACACACACACACACACACACACACACAGACACACACACACACGTAAACACAAGGGGGTGCTGTCAGACTTTAGCAGCCATGTGTATAGAAGCTGATGCAACAACTTCAGTACTATAGCAATGATACTGTAAAAGATTTGTGGTCTGTAGCAAACCAAAAGCTTATTCCAGTGCTGTGTGTGTCTAAGAATGAACAGAAAGAAGTGCTGTGTGTGTGTGTGTGTGTGTGTGTGTGTATGAAAGAAGTTCTCAGAAAGAAGTTCTCACCTCCTGGTGATGATCTCATGAGACAAGCAGGCAGGTGCAAACATGGCCCTGAAAACACACAATACAACATAAAAGGTGAGAGTGCTGTCACACATACCTGCTGTGTGTGTGTGTGTGTGTCTGTATGTGTGTGTCTGTCTGTCTGTCTGTCTGTATGTGTGTGTGTGTGTGTGTGTGTGTGTGTGTGTGTGTGTGTGTGTGTGTGTGTGTGTGTGCACGTACGGGACGTCCTTGAGAGTGTTCCTCAGCTGGTGGGCCAGCTCCTGGATGTAGTTCCACTGGCCCTCCTGTAGGGGCTGCCCCGTCAGGTGAATGTTATCCACAGTCAGCTGAGCTTCATCAAATAACCACTGCACCACAAACACAGGGCCTACACACACACACACACACACACACACACACACACACACACACACACAGAGTGTTTATTATGTATAATAGTGACAATTATACCCAAACACATCGTTGAACATGTTTACATATTTATTTGCGCACCACAGCTAAAACCAAGCCAAAAACGATTTTCAGACATTGTACAGTGCATGCAGTATGTTAATGGCAATGTTAATGTTAATCTTCATAAGAGGGACAATGAAAAAGGAAATCACATGACGGTTGATTTGAAAAGTCAGTCACTTGCTGTTTCTGAAATGGCATGCTGCTGTGCTACATTCTGCCTGTACTGTACTGTATCCCAGCACACACTACTGCCTCTTGCATTTAATTCATTGGCTGCAGGTGCAGGTGCTACTTTACTGCAGTTTAATGAGGCCCATGCACTACTGCCCAGTATGTAGCATGGTATGCAAGCAGCAGAAAAGGCCCACTAACCAGATGACCAGTACCTCATAAACTAATGGACTACAGGTGCTCTAGATGACTGATAGTTAATGGAGCTCCTTACTACTCCTGTTATATTTTATATACTGCGTACCAAAGACTGCTTTTGACAGGGATCAGTATACGAGAAGTACATAGGCATTTTTGGAAACCGCCTTCTGCCTACTACATAATACTAGTTTACTGATCTCTGCGGAAAACATTGTGTAGTATGCGGCACATGAAACATAACAGTGTGTACTGTGCTCCACTGCTTCTGACTTTAAGCCAATTAGGTAGAACATCTGTTGCTAATTACTTAATTAGGTGCTGATAGTGCTACAGAGCCGTTTTAGAGATATAACTATATACGGCTCTGCCGTGTTGTATATTGGTGTGTGTGTGTGTGTGTGTGTGTGTGTGCCCTGTCCATGTTGGAGAGGAGGTCAGCACTTACGCTTGATGGTTGGATAAACTCTGTAGCCAAAGAAGCAGTTCCACTCTTTCCCCTCATGGGCTTGTCTGCAGCTCTCTGGGACCACACCTCCCCAGTACCTGCAGCACAGCACAGCAGGTGTCAGCAGACTTCCAGTGGTTGGGCTCCATTACTGGCATATTGACCACTACATGAACAATGTCAACACTGTGGTATGTTGATGATGTTACTGGTAGTTACTGATAGCTCAAGTACAAACAATCATTATTATTCATATGAACTTTTTAAACACAGGGATCAAAACAAGTACAGTACATTTCTGAGCGTGAAGTACAGTAGGCCTAATCAGATATGTATGAAACAGATGCCATGTAGCTTATCTGAGATTTCCCAAACACCTATTCATGATGTTGGGTGGTTTTATCTGAAACCTGTGTGTGTGTGTGTGTGTGTGTGTGTGTGTGTGTGTGTGTGTGTGTGTGTGTTTCTTACTTGATGCCTCTTTTGATGGCCTCAGTGGGTGCACAGTTGAGGGTGTCCAGGCACTCGCTCCAGTGGTCCTGCTTGTTGTCCAGGAACCAGCCTGAGTCAGAGAGACCCCGCACCTGGATGCTCCCATGGCCCTGCTCAGCCAGCAGATCTGCCACCGCATCCACATTCAGCAGCACCCCTGTACCGCCAGCACTGTCACACACACACACACACACACACACACACACACACACACACACACACACACACACACATACATTACATATTTGCTATGGTGGATTTTTTTTCTTTTTTCTCATGCAATCAAAACTTAATAGCACCTGCAAGTGCATTATAGTCTCCTACCTGCTCCCAGCAAGTAGCACCACCTTAGCAGTGTCCAGCCCTTTGGTCAGCAACTCCTTGACCACTTCCTTAATAATTAGTGATCCCATGAACGCATAGTCACCTACACAAATACATAGAATTACAGCAAAGTTAGACAACAGATCAGAAACATCATAAATGAAACACTGAAAAAACGAGAAAACATTGACTTGTAATAACAGTCTTACTTTCATTGGTCTTTGGTGAGACTCCGCTCCATACATCACTGGAGCAATATGGTATGAATCTAAAAAAAGGGAAATTCATTGTTACATTATTAATTATATAGTTAATCATTATTGCATATTATGACAACCTATAAAAGATTTACATTATATGATGATGAATAAACTGTGTTCAGAGTAACCGGAAGCCATTGCACACAGCGTGATATTGATTTAAAATAGCAGTTCATACAGGTGGTTAACAGCTGAACATGTCTGTTGCTTTTTAAAATGAATATCTATGGTGCAGGAATGTTTCTTGTATATGAGTAATTGCAGTGACAAACATGACCTGATTCACTGTTATGAACAATTCATCATTATGGGGACATGCTGAGCTCCCTTCCCTAGGTGCCCACCAGGGGGCGTGAGTAAGCAGTGGAACACATGAATGATGATGCTGAGCTTACTATAAGAAGTGCTATACCTCAAAGCCTGGGTAGGACATAGATACATATAGCTAATTTGACTAAATAGGCCTGGTCAATTTGAAAAAAGTCAAAAGATCACCGCTCATCATCAAACACATACACACACACACACACACAAACATGAAGATACAATGAGAAAAATACATAAAGACTACCTACACCATGTTAGCGTTCCACCAGTGTGGATTCTCCTCTGGAAGTGGAGAAAGTATGCCTGTGCCTGAGGACATCAAACACACACACGCACACACACACACACACACACACACACACACACACACACACACACACACACACAAGCATATAGCAAGTTAAAAATAAGTCAGCACCACAATAAATAGCTTCAGACTTCATAGGCGACACAATGCCTAGACCACAAAGTGTCTCTATGCTAAATGAACAGTGATCGCTGCGCTAAAACAGTATCAGCATATTTAGACTAGAAAAACAGACTGACCACATCACAGCCTTGCCTAAACACCGTTGTGTCATGTCGGCGTGTCAGCCAGAATAACAACTTTGGCTTGGGAGTGTGTGTGTGTGTGTGGGTGTGGGTGTGTGTGTAAGAGAGAGAGAGAAAATGCTGTAGTATAACATCAGAGGTTTTATGCTTGAGACAGTTACACCTTGTATTTGCATGACTTTACTAGTGTGTGTCTGAATGATGGAGTGATGGTCTGTGTCTGTGAGAGTAGAAATAACGGAGGTGTGTTTGTGTCTGTGTGTGTCTGTGTCTGAATATGTGAGTGTCAGTGTATATGTGTGTGTGTGTGTGTGTGTGTGTGTGTGTGTGAGTATGTAAATATGTGTGCATGTGTTTGTCTGTTTGTGTGTGTGTGTGTGTGTGTGTCTGTGAGTATGTAAATATGTGTGCATGTGTTTGTCTGTTTGTGTGTGTGTATGTGTGTGAGCACACCATCTCACCTGTCTTTGTGTTTGGCCATTTAGTGGAGCTCATGAGACGTCTCATTGTTTCATATCTACTGTTACAGCTCTCCCTGCTAAAACAGTACCAGCCACCTGTTCAAACACACATTTATATAGAATTAGAAATTATAAAATCAATTATAAATGACTGAATTGTCATTAACACGCCAATAATCAACTGTTAGTCAGATAAAAAACAACAACAAATAACTCACCTTCTAAGAATATGAGCCATCTTTTACTTCCTTTGGACTCTTTGATGTAGTAGCTGAAAGACAGATCCAATCGTGTTAGCCAGGCAAATCTTTTCACAAGAGAAAGTGGCCATTTGTTCTGCCACAAGAGGCACATATTTAGCCATAGTTAGTAATAAAGATAAGCAAACTATAAAAATCTGTATTTGTGGGATAAAAAATGACTATAATGACAGCGTTGCTTTTAAAAGGCATTCTGAGAAATGCCCAATTAACTCACACAGTCCAACTCATACACACATTCTCATCTACAGAACATAGCATATCTTTTGACGGGGCTGTGATTTAGATACTATATATATACACAAAAGATATACTAGCTGTGCTGAGGAATGGTCTTTGTGGGATATGCATATAGCTAGCCATTCTAAACCAGGCAGGGGAGTTTCACATGAGCCAAGATAGGACCACTCATCAAAATATTCGTGTCAAGCATTCTATTATGTTCTAAACACCCCAGAAAAGGGACTAAAAGTGCTAATTAGTGAAGTAAGTCATTGACAGAAATCCCTCTCTGCTGCATATCAATTGTCCACAAGGGGGAGCCAAATATGGAGGACCTACACAACAGTACTGTATGCAAACTACATCACTGACACAGACATGCATATTTTATTTAGATCAATGATTTCCCACACGTGTTTTCCATCCAGCATCAGCCCGACAGCTGGAAACACATCTTGCTTACGCTCTACACACATCAAATAGACGAGTCCACAGAGGGCCATCTTCAATGCAGGTGATCAAGCCAACTGTTATGGCATATGGCCTGTGCTGGCCAGCAAGAAGTAAATCAATCCGACAGGTATAGTTTCAACACTGAGACAAAGTGCTTGCAATTCAGAAACATGCTTCTCTTGAAGTAATGTGATATTCACGAAGATCGTCAAAATGTGATTATTTATACGTCTTACATAACTCTACATACTGTACGGGTCTTACAAACTCCCACAGAACAACAATAAATAAGTCATGCCATACGCAATACATACAAACAGGATGTGCATCTCCCCTGACCTACATGTATCTCTGTGACCATTTACCACAGACCACTTATAAACCTATAGACAAACACACACACACACACACACACACACACACACACACACACACACACACACACACACACACACACACACACGTGAATCGAGAGCATCTGTGCGAGTTCCTGCAGGGACAGGAGCGGTGAAAGTCAGACGCAGAGGTGAAAAGAGAGTTGTTGAGTCGGAGGCGTGGAGAGGAGAGGAGAGGAGCATATTCACAGTGGAACTGCAGCTCTACACGAGGGCAGAGCAGAGACAGCTGAGTGCAGCTGGAAGTGGGGACAAGTGGGGTGCAGAGCAGACACTGGAGTTTCACAAACACAGATGTTGACATGCTGCTTAAGGATGTGTTCATGGTTCAAGAGACAGGACCACATGAGACACTGGGAAGGGAACAAAAGGAAGAAGCCGACAGAGAAAGAATAGGAGAGAGAGAGAGAGAGAGAGAGAGAGAGAGAGAGAGAGAGAGAGAGAGAGAGAGCACTGAAAGCTAGAAAGAGAAAGTGGCAGCAGCTGTGGAGATCTTATACTGCTATGGGTAGTCAGCTGTGATCTGACATGTTTGTTTGTGCATGTGTATGCATGCATGTGTATGAGTGAGTTAGGGTGTGTGTGAGTGAATGTGTGTGTGTGTGTGTGTGTGTGTGTGTGTGTGTGTGTGTGTGTGTGTGTGTTTGTGTGACCCAGACGTAACAGAAGCTCTAAAGCATAAAGCAGATGGGACACACTGGGAGTACTGTCTGGATTCAACACACACACACACACACACACACACACACACACACACACACACACACACACACACACACACACACAGTGGGCAATAGGCTGTGGCAGTAAAGAGAGAGAGAGATATGCACAGTTGGTGTTTCTGTAAGGTTTACCTACTGGGAGACTACATAATATTAAACTAAGACACTATGAAGCATTAGATTAATAGAACTATGGCTGTGTACTCTGGGGACCTAATCAGCTAAATGTCAGATTAATCATTAGTCATTATGAAGTTGCATTCATTTCTCTCTAGGGAAACAGCAAGAATGAAGAAGCATTTGGTTTCAATAAGGAGATGAGATTTTGCCAAAGGCTGGCAATCAAAAATACCCGTTTTATGGCGAGGATAAAACTGACACTCATCAATAAGACATTGATCATCTTCATGTTAGTCACCCAAAGCCAGGCAGCCTTTGATTCAAGGGACTTCATCTTGCTCTCATAAATTGTCATGCTAAAACGTCCCAGTTTTGTTCCAGATGATGCTGGATCTACCCCACAGCGTCACTCTCAGAGTTGTCTTACTCTCACCACGAGATTGTTTTGAAGATCAATGGCATCCAACAGTGAAACTCACCGCCATTGTCTGGTCGAGGGAACACCCAGGGTTTCGCCGTTTAAGAAAAATAATGTTCTGAGAGGCGCTTCCTTCTGCGTCCTGCTCAGACCTGCCACATCTGCAGCATCCGTCAAGTTTATATTGACTTTTTTTATATTCGATGTTTGCTTAGGGGATAGGTGAAAATAAAAAAAAACTCAACCCTATTAGGGTAACAGCACAGAATAAAGCAATTCACTTTTGTCTCTTGAAAAAAGTCCTTCTCTCGCCGCACATTCAAATAGGCCTGTCCTACACGTGCCAAGAATGCTCTCTGGCCAAAGTGAGTAAGCCTAGTCCATACACATTGTAGTTAGTTCAAAAACATTAAAGGCCGGCATACAACGACTGTAACATATAATCGGATAATTCAACTAACAATTAATCGGATAGACTCCCAGCATCTGTTGTCGTGCGCCAAAATAACGGCATCAACAGGACTTCAATCTGGCATGATAGCCTATACTTGTAGAACGCTGCCAGTTCAATCGATTTGCATGCAAACAAGTGGCTCTAGCCTACTGAACATCGCCAGACTCAGCGAGCAGGTTGCTGCTTAATCACGGTTGTGTGACCCGCCCACCTGTTGCTTTCCTCCCTTGAAATTCACACGCATCCCTCGAGCAAGTTTGCCTGCTCACTCGACAACTCACTTTCCCATTCAAAACATGCCAGGCATAAATGACAGAATACACGCATTAAGAAAACAAACCTCAGTTACTTGGTAACTAACTTTTTGATTTTGTGACAGATTAGGATGTCAAGTCTAGTTTAGACTTGATGTCGCTTGATCGGCACATTGAAAGCATTTAATAAAAAAAAAGAAAAGAAAGAAAGAAAAGGAAAGAAAACACTGCTAGGCCTATGTCTCAATGACTTGTCTGCTCAATTAGATAGTCATTGGACAAAATAAAATGTTACAATAAACTCTTTGGGACAACAAGGCTAGGCTGTAGGGTACATTAATGCCACCGCATCCGACAATTTCGACGAGTGAAAGATTTGGCTTTTCATAGGTTTGCAAAAAAACCTTTAGGAGTTGCAGAATATTTGTAGGTTATAGCCTATGTTCTAACAACACGGTATAGTTTGTGTAGGCAATGGAGAGAGGGACAGCGATTTAGGCTGCATGTATCTGCGTGCAAATGTATCTGTAATGCAATCTTTTCACCGTTGTTCATCTCTGTATTCTGGACAATATAAGCTCAACGTAATGCCCAACAGACCAGAATAGTCAATAAACAGTCCGTTTCCCACTTCATATGACTGTGTATGTGGTGGAACTTACCCTGCTGGACTCCCATCATTGCATGTCACGGATGTATTCTCCAAAAAGTGTAACTTCATATCATAGTCGAGTTTCTGCGCAGAGCATGGGTACAACGATTGCGCGAGGTTCTTCACCTGCGTCATGAAGTTGTCCATGTTCTCTTCCACCGCCGTGAAATCCAGCGAGAAGCTCTCGGTCGTGTCGCCTCGGTCCCGATGAGCCACGGGCAGCACCCGGCGAGGTTGCGAGTTGCGACCACCCCTATACCTCCTTGCGCCGAGAACTCCAGGCTGAAGAAGCACCAGCACAGACACTGACCACATTAACCTCATCGCAGATATCCTCATCTGACAGGAGTGCATGTCCTATTTGTCTCCTTGGTCGCTTATTTGATGGATATGGTGGAAAAAAGAATGACAAAATACGAAAGCAACATAAACTTCGAAATGGTTCAAATGAATGCCATTGACGGTTGCTAAAACAATTTAACTCGGCACAAGTACTCTTCTCCCAACGACTTGGTTAGTTAGAGGTTAAACTACCGAGTTGTCTGTCATCAGTACCGGTGAAGCATCGGCATTCTACCTGTGAGAGCAGCGCACAGCATTTTATCCAGAGCATCCCCCTTTCCCATACATATTCACCAATCAGTGCGAAGGACAGGATCCGGAGGCGTGTCAGATTTCCATCGTTGTCTTGTATAGTAAAAATGCCCACGCACAGGCTCCTGTGATCCTAACAGTTTCTTTTCATGTGGTGTTTTTCACTGGCTCCGAAATGCCTGTTTCCCCATCAACGGTTTTACAGAGTGAGAATAAACCACTTGTGGCACTTGCTTCCAGAACATCGAGGACAAATGAGCTTCCAATGAAAAATAATAAAATAATAGCCTGTGCAACATAGATGTAATAATAAAACAGTAAATGAAAGGGATTTTTATTATTATTATTATTATTATTATCATCATCATTATTATTATTAAATAATAATAATAATGTTGGTGCAATATTTCATATTTGCGGCTAAAATAGCCTACTGGGAAATAATTTCCTCTTATTGTCTGCAAAACACTGCTTCAGTGCATTGTTTGTTTTTCAAACACTTAGAACAATCATAACCACATGAACTGTTGGCCAAAAAGTTCGTTAGTTTCCCCACAGTAAAGTTAACATTTAAATCTTTCCACACGCTTCCCCGATTTGACCCTTAGCCCATCGCAGGGGGCACCACGCAGGTGGTGTCTGTAGCCCGCGAGAAAGACATGAGGACACTGTATCGAGTAGGGCCCCTTCGACTTCAAAGGGACCAACAATCACTCTCTGTCTGTTCCGCCTCGAATGTCCGGCAGTGTGCTTCTCCCTTCGCCGCCCAAGTGAAACCAAGGGGGAAATGACCATGCCGTCTTATGGGCCATCGTGGCCTTTAGAAGTTCCATGTGTATTGCTAGAGTTATTCTTAGCTCCTTTGTTTGCCGGCTTGCGCATATTTCGTGTGTATAATTATGTCTTACCGACACGTTAAGCCTTAAAACCCACTCTTTAAGTGGCTGCTCAAAAGAATCGGAAGGCTTGTGTCGCCTGTTGCGTGACAGACTTGGCTGCCACCGACGGTCAAAGAAAGACGGGGTTCAGCTGAGTGGGAACCCCAGTCCTTTATTAAAATCGGTTAACAAAACAGCGACATAGCGTCAAAAACCACGCAACTGGAGGTCTTTCTTTTCGTTCTCTTTCAGGATAATGGAAAGGGTAATTGGTTTATTCCCGCTAAGCCTCGAGGGGGGTTTGCTCTGATGTCTTAATTAACCGTTTCGCACAATAAACTCATAAATGCGTTAGTGCTTTAAAGAGTTAGTGTGCTCCATAGCGAGCATTTACAAGCCTTCGGCGGCGAGATTAAAGGGATTGGGTGGCTAATGGTTAATGAGAAAGGCCGCGCGCAGATCAACCCTGCCACAGCCCCGCGACCAACTTCTTTTCAGCAATGGAATGGCTACACGTCAACAGTGGGTATGTGCGCTGGCAGTGTTGTTGTTTACACCGCAACATGTGATGTAATTATTGTCTGTCTACCCACCAAGAATAATTTTAGTTGAAGATTTGAAACTCCTAACTGATAATAATCTGACAATAGTCACCTTGCTCTTCAGACATGATGATGCTGAGAAAACTAAGTGTGTCCAGTTACCGAAATACATCATGAACAGGTGCCAAACGGAATGCATCAATGAATTAATAATAGTAAATAAAAAAAAAGGTTCATACATTGTATTATTTTCTGACACAGCTTAATGTAATGACAGACTTTTTTGGAAGGCTGCTTCAGTGACCTAACAGATATGAAATATAGGCCTACAGCAAGTCACTGATGGTTAGACTTCATAAAAACAATTTGGGCAAGGTAACTTTTTTGTACAGTGGAGCTGCCTATGCAGTGAGGAAGCAGGGACGTTGGGTCTCAGCAGTCCTGCTGGTATTCATTGTGAGACTTCAAACAGATGCCGGTATAGATTAGAGCGTGAGTGTGTCTGTGCGGGGCCCAGGACAGTCTGTCACTGATTGAATCGAGTGACTTTGACCTGTTCCTCCCATTTTTATTACACGTCATCCTCAAGAATTTGACCCTTAAATCACTCACAGATGAGTGTGTGCGAGGAGGACAGCAGCTCGTGTATGTGTGTGTGTGTGTGTGCCTGTTTGTGAGGGTGTGTATGTTTTGGTGATGCTAGTAACAGCAGCATTGGACAGGACTTTGAGTGACAGTGTAAACACAAGTGAATGCCCCTGTATGCACTCATCTGAATGATTTTGTGTTTGTGTTGGAGGCACTTGACTAGGCGTACAATGGCAGCTTCATCTTCTCATCAGCGCTTGACAAGTTCCTATTTATCTTTTGTTCATTTGTCTAGCTGTTCTATTCAGCTCTTACAATTTGTAATGCTGTTGTTAGGTTAGTCATATTGGATATATCAGAATAAACCTAAAACCTTGTGAACAGATTTCTGTTCGATTCTATTCATGCACACACACACACACACACACACACACACACACACACACACACACACACACACACACACCAGAATGACACAAACAGATAATTGCCAATATTCCATTTTGTTTAGATCAGAATAGTCCCTGCATGCAACTTGGGTCTGTCATTTGGAAAACTACCCTCCACACACACACACACACACACACATTGTGCCACACTTTAGTCTACTCCATCTTTGGCCCTCTGATCCACGGCACATACCATCTCTGCTCTTGCCAAGAGAGACGCCATCTACAGTATCTCTGTATCTCTTCAAACTGTTGCACCTTTCCTGCCCTACCGGTGCCACCCTCATAATTCGCCACCTCTGTAAGCACCCGTCCTCTTTCAGGTTACGCTCGCGTCTCCACACAAGTTCACACAAGCGACCCACACCTCCGCACAGATGGGCTCACCTTTCCTCGCACAAACATCCGTCATGTCCCTCACATCCTCAACACCTCCCTGCATAGCTGGAAGTATTTGTGGGATATTGTCAGGTACGTTTCCAATAACTCCAGGATCTCTTTATTACCCTCATTGCCTCCTCCTCCTCCTCTGCGGCTTATAGGGTCAGCTTCACAGGTGGGAACCTTTAGCTCCAAGAGGGTCGGGGCTGCATGCATTCCCACATACAGTACACAGACCTGACATGAGCCATATCTCTCTCCTCCACCTCTCTTTCTCTCTCTCTCTCTCTCTCTCTCTCTCTCTCTCTCTCTCTCTCTCTCTCTCTCTCTCTCTCACCCACTTGGTGTCTCTGTCCATCTCTGGACAGTGCTAGTTGTGATTTGCACATGTTGCTGCCGCAGGCGGGAACCCATGGAGCCTGGAGCGTCGGATCCTGCCATTTGGAACTGTTAGATCAGGTTACATCAAAGAGATCAGAAGCGATCAGGCTCTTGAAGGGGACATGCTCCAGCTCTCCTCATCAGAAACAGGTGGAGGTCTTCGCCATAAGAACAAAGGCTAGATCAGCATCTATAAAAAACCTTTGTATTTTACCAAAAATATCCAAGCCCCCCCCCCCCCACCCTACATTATGCCAGTCTTATCTTGGTCAAATGAGCATTTACATATGTACAATTTTACAAGCCAATCTTCTCAAAATACTGTATGTAAAAATTATATGTACAGTATAATAAAATATAATACATAAATTAATAATAATAGTGACCATAATAATAATAATAATAAAATATTTGCATTTGTGCAAAGACAACTAAAGAAAAATCCTCATAGTCTTTTAGGTATAATATTGTGTTACTAGACCAAGTTTGATGACATTTGAGGTTTGTAACTGACAAGTGTTTGATATCCAAAGCCATCTCCTGGGTTGACTTTCTCTGGCCCAGTACTTAGTCAGATGGGTTGCTCTGATGTGTGAGGGCTTCATTATTGCTCTAATTCGCACGCTGTGTTTTCCAACCTCCCCTCTCATCTGTGGACATTCCACAAGCTTTCCCCTGTAATTAGGAGTTGTAACTTGTGACCACTGGTGAAAACCAAAAACAAACTTTTGTGACGGGGCTGAGGGGTTGAGGGGTGGGGGGTGCAAATCCTCCATCATATCAAAAGAACTGGGTAACCGCCTTGAACCCCAGGAGAAACACAAGACGCCATGCCAACCCCAACTTCAACCATACAGAGAAGAGTTCAATGACATCACACACACACACACACACACACACACACACACACACACACACACACACACACACACACACACACACACACACACACAAGAAAGGTGGAAGACATCTGTCGACCAGGCTCCCTATCTTAGAAAAGACCTTATATTGGTTGCAGATGATGCCCGATTGGATGAAAAAACAGCCTAACTATTTCAAGGTAGGAGCTTTTTCCTTTGGGCACCCCTGCCATACCAGCAGCAGGGATGAAGAGAGAATCAGGATGACAGCTTGTGCTTTTGTGCAGATAAAGATAAGCCCTGTGTTCTCACTTTTCAAAAGGCTTTGCCCTCATCGCCTCAATGCATACTCTTCTTGGTGGAGATGCCACACTTCAAGGATAGTGCTGGCAAAATTTAAACACGTAAACACTTTAACTCAAGTGATAAACAATTATTATTTAATCAGGATTCATTTAATTAAACCTGATTTACTGTATATGGTTTCACTTTCGAGACAAGCATTATGCCCAATTTCAGCTAGAAAATGGCCAAGCTATAAAATCGAACTTAACAAATACTATGCATTAGCTCCTGTATGCCCAACAAGTAAACATGCATCATAGTGGACTGACATTGTCCAGAACTCTCCTTACAAGTCACATCTCTCTCCCCTGACCTTTTTCATATGAAATGGATCTTGTTGAAGACATGACTTCATGGAAGGGGGTGGGGTGGGGTGGGGGGTGGGGGGGTAGAGGAAAGGTGGGAACAGCCCCATTTGAGAGGAGCAAAGCCAGTTAATTAGCCTCAGGGTCTTACAAGGGCAAAAAGGTTGCAACCTACCCTCACATCCAAAGGAAATGAGTTGCAATTAAAGGTGATTAATCATGGGAAAATGTTGTGATTAATCAGATTAATCATATCACTGTTTTCAAAGATTCAAATACTTAAAATAAATAAAATACTAATGGTAGCCTAACTTAATGACAAACTAGAAAAATGCTCAGAGAGCGCAGACCTCCACCAAGACAATGTGGTCACAGATGGTGTTCTGGATCACCGATCACCACCAAAATTGAATCGGTTCTTACTTGTCCCAATACACACGTTGTCCGAAAATTTGATCCAAATCCATGCAGTACTTTTCGAGTTATGTTGCACACAGACTCACACACACACAGACAGACACACGCCGAGCAAAACATAACCTCCTAGGCGGAGGTAATAAGGTGTGATTGGAGAAAATAGAAAAAGAGTTAATAAATCTACTGAATTAATGTGTTGTACGTCTCCTGAAAATACACAAGCAATATTTTTAGTGTGATGTTGTTGACAGCACTAAGTTTACTGTTGCCCTCCGTGCGTCAGGCCCACCGGGGATGGGATCAAGGTTTGCTTGGGGAAACTGCAGTGACCACTCTACTATATCCCACACTTGAGGACATGCTTAGAAGTGGGCATGGAAACAATTCTCCCCTGCAGTCCTGGAAGTGTGAATTTGTGTGTTTGTGTGGTCTCTGTGTGAGAAGCACTTGCTTAAGGTCAGCCTGTGATGATGGCTGTTGAATGAGTTGGGAATGTGTTAGTGTGATGGAATGAGTGAATGTGTGGGCTACACTCAGGAGTTTCCACTCATGCCTGGAGTCTGACTCACCGGACACCCCCCCCCCCCCCCCCACACACACACACACACACAACCCACCCCTCCCCAACACTACACACACACACACACCCACACCACTACCACCACCATCGCCACCTGCCCTCACATAGTGGAGATGGTGAGGGGTGGAAAGTAGTTATCTGTCTCCCTCTTCCCGCCTCATCTAAACACACACACACACACACACACACACACACACACACACACACACATACATACACAAACACACACCTCTGCCACGGAAACACTTAGATAATCAGATGCTTTTGTTGTGGAAAAAAGGCGAGCAGAGTTACATGTTGCTGTTTGTCCACACGGAATGGAAAAGCCCCTTATTACAGAGCACACCAAAGACTTATCCGTCCGTCCCTCTTCTGTACTCTATCTCTTTCTCTCTCTCTCTCTTCCTCCCCCTCCTACTCCTCTTCCTGTTCCATGTATCCTCTTTAACAAACACCTTACTCACACAAATTCCCAGCAGCGCCACGCACTAAAGATGACAAGAAACGCCATAACCCATGGCCATTAAACGGTACCATCAGTATATCCCGTGCTTTGATGACTCATGGATCAATAAGAATGAGTTGCAACACTATACGCTCTGCTATGTGTTCTTTCAAAGCACCACCTGCTAGGCTGGGCTCGGTGGATGCCAAGTTCTGTTACCAGCCTCTGCCCAGATGTCTGCCAATTCTCTGACAGCCTGTGTCTCATCCTGATGACATCATTCAGCTGCTATGATTGCTTCTCCGAGCGTCTTCCAGGCTCCGCTGATGAAGCTGCACACCACCGAGGCCTGTCGGCGAGGGAGAGGAGAGCCATGCGTGGCAGGCTTGTCTGGAGCGCTGTTTCTCTCCAAAGGCTGAGAGCACTGGAGGGGAGGGAGGCGCTCAACACAATAAGACGCCCGTCAAAAGATCTTATCGGTACTATTTGAAAACAAGCATGACTTTGAACATCTCGCCAGTGGTGTGCTGTGTCTGCAAGCGGTATGGAAAAAAAGACACATTGGAAGAAATCCATCACATGGGGCTGTGGGGGCAGTGAATTACAAGATGGCTTCCCAGAAGTTTGCTTTCGAAGGAAGCCATGGCCTTACACACATACTGTTTTGGCCCCTTTTTCTGGAGAGAAAGAGAGAGAGAGAGAGAGAGAGAAAGAGAGAGGGAGTAGAGAGGTAAAAGAGAAAGAGGAGTTGCTTTGTTGTTTGTATCGCTCTAGGAACTTTGCTGTACATCTTTCCACGACCTGTCTGTCCTTCTCCATCTGTAAACACCTGCTCTTGGTTTTAGCTCCATCATGTTTCCTTGTCCTTGTCATGTGTTCCCAAAGGTATCAGACTGCTGTGTGAGAATGCCCAACAACCAATCCTATTGGCCCACCATCTGAGCCTGGTTCTACAGAGTGTTCCAGAATGTTCTCACCCTACTCTTCCTCTCACACACTGCAGCCCAACTTCTGGAACTCCACAGGAACATATACATACATTTCAGAGTATTTATCATTCACGACAAAACTCAACCTGACAAGACAGACTATAACATAAAATGTATAATCTGGTGACAACGGCTAGACTGCGGCTCAATCTGAGGTGAGGAATCAGGGCTGTCTTTAAAACTGCCTCTGCTGTTTGATTAGCGACTCCAAAAGATGTAAGCAACATCTCAACAAAAGCAATGAATGGAGTTAGTGATCTGATTGGGCAGCACCAGTCACATGACACCAGTATTAGCCACGGTTTACCACCGTCCAGTTCAAGATGACAAGACATCCAAATGCTTATTTGGTAACATTGAACTGGACAGGTGAGCAAATAACACATTATAACTCACAAAGCATTCATGACAGTTTTATAAGCATTACACATTGCACTCAGCATTGCACAGCATGTTACATCTAAATAATTAATAATGCAATGGAATGTCAAATGTCATGTTAGTTGTAGGCCTATTCATACTATACATGTACAAGTAATCACTTTTTAACGCTGGAAGGCAAGGGTATCTGTGGACCCTGGAACAGTTCCCATTGACCCATTCCCATTGGGGTGTAGGCAAGAATCAGCTAATACTAATGCTAATTAAATGCTACTGTGAGTAACAAAAGAGAAAGTGAGAGCCACTGAATTAGCGTTAATTGGTATCTGCTCTATGGCCAAATTCTTTCAGTGCCCTTGCAATCTACAGCAGCACCCATCAAGTTTGGATGACAGGGCTATGACTAGAATGACTCTGAAATATCACTTTAAGATGGCTCTCAAGGTATGCAATAAATGTAACGTCACTGTAATTCACAATAGCATAATAAAAGCATTATTGCTGGCTTTCAGCCAAGAGTCTCTGTTTCCCTGTGATTGTCTCACTCCCTCTTGAGCTGAAACTTCTCATTTCCCTCTTGCAGAACAGCAACCATGACATCCATTAGACTGGAGAGCAGAGGAGAGGAGAAGAGAGAAGAAGGAGAGGAGTGGAGAGACAGATGAGAGGAGAGGAGTGGAGCGTCAGATGATAGGAATGAAAAAGAGAGGAGAGGCAGAGGAGAGGAATAGAAAAAGAGTGGAGAGGCAGAGAAGAAGAGATATGGAGTGGTAGAAAGGAGGAGGAGAGAAGAGATGGAAGGAGGAAAAGAGAAGTGAAGGAGTGGAGAGGCAGATGAGAGGAGAAGAGAGGAGAAAGGGAGAGAAGAAGAGAGGAGGAGAGGAGAGGCACAGGACAGGACTCCCCTCCACCAGCGAGCTCTTTCATCTCTCCTCACCTCAGACATCAAAAGGCTGCGTTTATTGGCACTGACGCTTCCAGGCTGGTGAAGGTAGCGTGGCTTTATTAGATTTGGGAAAGCAGAGGAGTATTTTCTCCCTGTGGAATGAAGCTATGCCAGGCAGGTATGGAGGAGGACGAGTAG
Source organism: Sardinella longiceps (assembly GCA_027497455.2). NCBI lineage: Eukaryota > Metazoa > Chordata > Actinopteri > Clupeiformes > Clupeidae > Sardinella > Sardinella longiceps. The sequence continues at coordinate 225,811 of JAODXP020000015.1, forward strand.
TGCGGCCCGCTGTTGAAAGCGAGGGCTGGCTGGTGGGGGGGTGGGGGCTCTTTGGGATCCAGGCTCTGAGAACCAGATGAAGGCTGGCCACGGCCCTGAAATCATTACACCTTCAAAGGTAATTAACACATGGCTTTTGTTTGGCCTGGATAAGCCTCAGACTGTGTGGACACAGATGGCAGGAGAGGGGGGGTAGGGTGGGGGTGGGGGGCGTCGGGGCCGAGAGCAAGGTGTGCTGGGACACGCTTTCATGTCAGCAGGAAGTGCTTGACCTCTGACCCTGGGCTGACCTCAAATCTGAGCTGTCAACGCCAGTTCCTGCCACCGCCTGAACAGATGAACATGTGGACTCAAGCAAAGGCACATACTCCACACATGTGCTCACACACACACACACACACACACACACACACACACACACACACACACACACACACACACACACACACACACAGTTCTCCTGCTTACACATACCTGCCTGCATACCTGCAAGTACATCATACGTCTCTGTTATTGTTTGTGAATTATGTGACCTTGATGAGACATTAAAGAGTGAAACACCAGAGAGCTTGAAAGTAGAACTGTGTGTGTGTGTGTGTGTGTGTGTGTGTGTGTGTGTGTGTGTGTGTGTGTGTGTGGATGGTGAGTGAGTGAGAGAGAGAGAAAAAGAGGCACAATGTTTTTGTGTGTGCATGTGCATGTGTGTTTTGAGGGGCACCAGAGGTACTGTTTTGAAATGTGGTTGAAGAGCTCAGAGGATGAGACACACATACACACACACACACACACACACACACACACAAACACAGACACACCACCACTCTAATATAACTCATCTTGAGCAGACACTTGGACCCAGTGGTCTGAGAGCGTGTCTTTGGGGAGTGCCGAATGGAGCAGTTTTATAGTTCCAGAAACTCTGCTTGTTCAAAGCGCTCTGAAGCCTCTAAACAGCGCGGCGGTGGCCTTCGCTTAGTCAGGGTGGCACGCCTTAGGCCTTGGGTGTCTGCTCCTCTCATCCATGTGTGTATTCATTCAGATGGCCATTCACACAGGCTTACATGCAAAGTGGCCCCTATTGACATTCTTGCAAGTCTTTTGGTGAAACCCACACGTTAGATGAGTCCGGTGGGGCTGTAGATATCAGGTGACCACACCCGTCTGCCCTGGCTGATAGCTCACAGAAACTTGCACTAGTTGAGCATGCGTCACCCAAAACCTTCAAATTCTATGGTAGGTCGGATGGATCTGAAGGACGTGAATCACCAGAATTATACCGACTGCTAAGGTAAGGACTTTTCTAATCAACACAGACTAATTTGTTTTAGTATTCAGTTGCTGATTAACAAATGAAGACAGAGTTTATATTTATTCTGTGAGTATAACTACACAGAATTGAGTCAAAACATTAATGTGTGTGTGTGTTGTGGTTGGGCTGTTACATGTTCAGCTCAATTATGGGACCTAAGAAAGGCCGGCGGAACCTTAAACGACCCAAGACAGAGGATGAAGGAAAGAAACCAGAGGGATCCGCAGAAGCCCCAAAGGCTGGACCCATGCTAGCTCGGCCCAGGGCCAGGCCCAGCACTGCCACCAGGGCCAGCACCAAGCCCACAACTGGTACTGGCACCAGGCCCGGGGGCTCCTTTCTGCCCTTCTCTGGAGCGGGACACAGACTTGGAGAAGGTTCTGGAATCAGGAGTCTCCCGGCACACAGCAGGAGGAAGTCAAACGTGAGGCCAGCTGCTAGCTATCTCCTGTTCCCAGAGCCTCAGATCAAATGGCCCCACATCAGTGAGGGCGTACAGGTACGACCCACCCCCAAAACACACACACACACTCACACACACACACTTCTGACCACCCTGAATCGCTGACTGGCGTACTCACACACACACACACGCACACACACACACACACACACACACACACACACACACACACACACACACACACACACACACACACACACACACACACGCCTCTCTCTCACACACAGGATGTGCACTTCCATGGCCGGAGCTGAGTCCGGTGCTTTTTCATGCTGTTGCTCAGCGTTTAAAGTGTCAAGTTGCGAAAACACACAAACTTGAAAAGGCCTGTGGTCGGGGTCTTTGATATCTGGAATGTTCTTCTTGGGCCCTCTCTCTCTCTCTCTCTCTCTCGACTTCTCTCTCTTGCTGAACGTCTAAAGAGTCGGAGCGTTGCCCCCGGTCCCAGGCCTTGGGAATTTATTTTCCAGCTCGGGCCGTTCCGTGCGGAATAAGAGTGACTTTGTTTCCTGCGCATGCAGTGTTTCCTCTGTGCACGGCTCAAGATGGCGCAGGAATAACAGACCCCCTTTTTCCTCGGCCCGACCCGGAGTGCCTCCTCTTTTGCCCGCGGCTGCCGTAGCCGCTCTCTGCTCTACCTCAAGTCTCACATTCTGCCGTCGCCAGCTCGCCCTGCCTCACCTAACCTAATGTCACCCGAGGGCCAGTGGCGTGGTGCAGCGCGGCGCGGGGAGGGAGATAAGAGCCGCTGTCCCGGAAGTCTGTATTTGTCAAGAAGAACGAAAGCATGTGCGGGTGGCTATCTGGAGGGCTGTCGTGCTTGCAGACCTCATGCCGAGAGGGTCTTCGTGACTGTCTGTCTTTGAAGAGAAAGCGCCGCACGAGGCGGAAGAGACAATTCACACACAATAAAAAGATCCACGCTGGATAATGCGCTCCAGGGACACTAAGGCCCAAAGGGAAAAGATTTTTTTTTTTTTTTTTTTTGAAAATTAAATCTACAACAAACCAAGTGTACATTTCTCAGTCTGAAAATTTTGAAAGTCTCGATGAGCAAGTTGTTTTAATGCGGACACCAGTGCACAAAAGAACTGAAATGTCTGTCTGTCTTTGAAAGAGACACAAAGCCCCTCTTCCACCACTGGAGGATAACAGTAGCAACAGGATAAGTGGACTGGATCTGTGAGTGTGGTAACTTGGTAGCTTGCTAGCTTCTCTTTGCTCTAAATAAATCCGATAATGGTGTTTAATTGATTTTGCGGACCAAGGGATCTCTGCTTTTGTTTTACATGATGCCTTTTTTTTCTCTCTCCCTCACCCCCATCCACCACCCCCCTGCTTTTTTTTTTCTCTCTTTGTCTCCAAAAAGAAGACTGCTCGCATGCCATAATGCCTCTTTGCTTTCTTCTTTTGTAAAATAAATAAAGACGTCAAACTTCAAAGCAGGCTTTGGTTAATAAAAGAGGACCTCAAATATTTTCCATCGTGTTTGACATGGTTTGGGTTTCGCTGTGTAGGGAACAACAACAGGCCGAGCAGAGCCGAGCAGAGCAGGACGCTGCGCCTCTTAGCCGCTGTCTCTCTGGACTGTGGAGGTTAAGCAGACCAGAGTGTGTATAGTGTGTGTGTGTGTGTGTGTGTGTGTGTGTGTGTGTGTGTGTGTGTGTGTGTGTGTGTGTGTGCAAGCAGACCAAACCAGAGCCTGGCCTTTGATGTTAAAGACGCTAATTATTCAGAGGTAGCAGCTCTCCATCAAACTGGGCACACACACGCGCGCACACACACAGAGGGTGTGTGTGTGTGTGTATAAGTGGAGTTCCTGTACCATCAGTACTCTTGACCTTTAACCCAGGCTGAAAGCTGATTACTTCCGATGCAACCAAGCAGAGACAACTGTATGAGCACGCATGCACACACACACACACACACACACACACACACACACACACACACACACACACACACACACACACACACACACACACAACCCACATATGGCAGGAGACAGAAGCAAACTTGATCAAAGACTTCAACAATTATTTGTGTTTCTTTTAAGATCAGTAGTAATTTAGTGGGAGGGTCAGAGCCATGTACACAACAAACGCTCTGTTTTCATAGCTACACACAGAGTGCAAATTCATAAATTAGTTCACAGGCTTTTACTTATGTGTGTATGTGTCTTTCTCTCTCTCTCTCTGTGTGTGTGTGTGTGTGTGTGTGTGTGTGTGTGTGTGTGTGTGTGTGTGAGAGAGAGTGTGTGTCACAGAGGGAAAGTTCCGACTGCTTCTCTCTCCTGAGTGCCTCTGAGACTGCTAAAGATTAAGCCAAGTATAAGTTTCTCTCAAACACGCACACACACACACACACACACACACACACACACACACACACACACACACACACACACACACACACACA
>JAODXP020000015.1:235000-265129 GCA_027497455.2 Sardinella longiceps
ACACACACACACACACACACACACACACACACACACACACACACACACTCACCCTCTCTTCATGGTCACGGGTGGAGCGTTAGTTTGAGTCATTGAGGCTGTTTGTGTAAACTGTGCAGTGTGTGTTTAAGGCTATTCCTCTCAGACACTTTCGCCCACACGAGCAATAACACTAACAGTCTCATGTATGTACAGTGCGTGTGTGAGTGAGTGTGTGTACACATTCTCCCTATGCCCACTACTGCTGTTGAGGATTTTCCGTGTGTGTGTGTGTGTGTGTGTATGTCTACTGACTGCCCCGCCACCATAAAACAACAACACGGACATCAGAGCAATGGAGAGGGGCTTCAAAACATGGCCCTCCCCACCAGGCCTGTTTGAAATTGAAACTTAAGAAAACAAGCCGCCTAATGGTTTTGTATTTATATGTTTTCTTTTGATCCTTTGAAGTTAAAGCCCACGCCGCATATCGGAGTGTGTGTGTGTGTGTGTGTGTGTGTGTGTGTGTGTGTGTGTGTGTGTGAGTGAGTGCCCACAGAGAAGTGCAGCGAAGGCTTTTACCTCTTATCCAAATCAGTGGAGTAGGGGCACAAGCAAGACTACAGTAGTTGCAGGAAAAGCACAGCTTGTTTCTCTCACCAGAGATATAATAATTCCATAACAAATAAATAAATGAATGCAATAATTTCAGAATCAAAAAGTAAATAAATCTTAAAACATATACCGGTATTATATTCTAATGCACTTTTGATGAGGCTGAGAATGTTGTGTTGGTTTAAAAGAAAACCAAAAGAAAATCTCATCACAATGATCGATTACAGAGCTAGTTAACTTAAAACGAAAAGTAAACAAACACCTGTTTTTGAGGTGCTCACTGTCAAACAAATCAACCAAAAGTTGGGGCACACTCAGAAATTACAAAGCTTATTTATGTGTCCTGATCAGAGACAAACAACTCTGATGAAGGCTACATTCGAAACGTAAATAAATAAATTTAAGTTCGGATTGTGTAGAACTAGACCAGTCGCCACTGGGTCTGGTAAATGCTTATATCTTACATTCAGAACATAAATCTGTCGATATCTGTTCAGAACTAAAATGTCAACAGTTTGGCTGTAAAGAAACAGCCACTATTGCCAACCAATAATGAATAAACCAGCAAATTAAAATGCAATTTATGGCAAGCTTGAGAAAAGTTAAATGATGCAACTATAGCAACACAGCTCCAGCTTTGAAGGATGAAACCTTTGAGTACTGAAACATTACTTAAACATTACTGAAACATTACTATTCTAACCAAACGAAATGCCTCTAAATATCACAAGCCTTGTAATCAGCAAATGGAAAATGTGACTAACCATGGAGAAGAAGCAGCGGCCTCTTTTTGGATTCACCTACAGGCTAATCAATCATTTCATTGTGCAACACACAGAATAGTAATTGAAGGATTTTCTCTATAAAGTGTGCCAACATCCACTAGAAAGCACACTGTCTTCCTACAAGGCTGGCAAGTCCCAAGAACATAGTGCTGGAGTTGGCCTACATGTAAGAACATGTGTTAAACATGTGATACGCTTTAGCAGAGAGATGTGTTAAAGCTGCTCATTGGTTTTCTATGAAAAAATGGAAGTGATTCCATGTACAGTATGTGCTCCAAATGTTCCTCCCCACTCTAAGTGAGCTATTGGTGTGTTGATGGTGATGATGATGTCTAAATGAGGGGACATGCTGTGTGTGTGTGTGTGTGTGACTTGTGTGCAGGAGAGCACTGGATGAAGCCCCGCTGCTCACATCGGCGCTGAGAGAGGAGAACGTGCTCAGGCAGATGCAGCGCTACCCAAAGGTACCAAATGGTAACACATGCAGTCAAAAAGTCTGCTTACAGACACCGGGATGTAAGTGATACCTGTAAATCTGACATGCTTCTCCTAAACAACTCTTAGGAGAAATATAGTCTAATAGTGAGGTAAAATGTTAATTTTACTTTGATTTAATTATTTAATTTAATTTTAATTGGAATTGGATAAGGATACTTGGATGAGATCATTTTTTCTTAATCTATTCTCATGGCTCCTAATTTGTCCTTAGGAAGCTTTAGGAGAGGCACATGAGATCTGAGACATTTTCAAGACTATTTTCCTTACAATGCTTAGTCAGCTCAGTCATCCCAAATGGTAGGCTAGAGTTGACTGTTTTGGGAAGTTTGTGTCTTCTACTAGACTTATTTCAGTTGTGAACTCATTCAAATTATTATATTCTGATGTGATGGCAAGCTAATATCAGCCTATTGGATCTGTTAGCTTAGCCTACTCACCAAGAATAGCCTACATGTAGGCCTATCCATACTGCCCACTTCTACGTGCTTGAACTATAAATGAATTATTTGCTATTTGATTATTTGAGTTATTTATCCTTGTCTGTCAGATGGCAGAAAAGTTTATAATTAGGCTATAATAAGGAATGCATATTGCCAAGTTCTTGCCCATGCCAATGTAAAAAAATGCTAAATTAGCCTATTACTAAGAATCTTCACTGTCTCTTTTCCAACATATCATTAACAAGATTCTATTTTAGTTACTTAATGATAAAATATTTTACTTCAAATATTCATTTTATTGAAATTCAGATCATTGTGCATCTCTTTACACTTTTATCAAAATTAAGTGTTAACCTGAACATAGGCCTACTTTAAGAGTAAAACCCTTTTCAACATGAGTCTGACTGACAACTAAATAAGTACCCTAAGCCTTTAATACATGCTTGGATCGGCCGGTATCGGTATCGGACGATACTAAAAGCTACAATATTGGTATCGGATCGGAAGTGCAAAAAGTTGGATCGGGACATCCCTACTACAGGCACCTTACGTGAGATCTGGTCCAGTATAATTGAAGTGTTATTTAATTCAGCTATGTTGTAAACAGTGTCCTTGTGTGTGTGTGTGTGTGTGTTTACAGGTGGTTATAAGAATTTGCTTCCCTGACAGGCATGTTTTGCAAGGAGTCTTCCGTCCATTGGAGACAGGTGAGGTTTGGTGTCTCCGCAACACATGCACCCCTCTGGGCTGTGGGGCATCTATTTGGGGAGGCTGCAGTTGTTTGGGCCATGGTGGTGGCTCTGTGTGTGTGTGTGTGTGTGTGTTTGCGTTCTGTAGGCCAGCTGTGTGTTGCGTGACAGGCAGGGGAGTGCTAAGCAAAGCCAGTCAAGAGCTCACACACACACACACACACACACACACACACACACACACACACACACACATGCCAATGGCACCACTGACCAGGCTGCTTTTCGGTTGCTCTCTCTCTCCCTTACTCTCTCTCACACACACAAACACACATTGAGGAAGTGAAAAACAGCAAAGAGAACAGACGTAAGAGAGACGTAAACATTCACTGACAATCAGAAAACCACAAACACATACACAGACTGGTCCATAAGGTGTTTACACGTTCCGCCGTTTGGAATGGTAACTGAAGCTTGTTATGTCCTAAATGACGTGACTGCAAGCGTTTTCCGTCTTGAATACAGAGGATGTCAGGAGGACAGCAAAGGTTTTTACACAAGTGTGTATCGCACAAAGTATGTGATGGATGCAATTTGTTGATGGTAAATAGGTTGTTGTTGTGGGTTGGTGCTTTCAGAGTTGGTACAGGAATGCTTGAAAGAGCAAGTGGACCACCCCGCTAAACAGCACATGTCCATACACGCAATCAGCCACACAAACATCAGTGCCTTGACCCACACACAGTCCAGGATTTATTTTGCTTTGCGTAGGAAGTGGGAGTGGGCATCAGTGGACGGTGGTTTTATCGTGCTCCCTCTCTGAGTCATCTGTCAAAGTCTGAGCTGGAGGAAAAAAAAAAAAAAACTACTGAAGCACATTGAAACCTGGACTTACAGCACAACCATTAGAAAAGTGAATGATTCCTTTCAGAAAAACCCAGGACCACAGAGAAACATGCAGAGAGAGAGAGAGAGAGAGAGAGAGAGAGAGAGAGAGAGAGAGAGAGAGAGAAACTCAACTCATGCCAGCTAGAAATCCCACTAACCAAATGCTGGCCAGATTGCTTTTTCCCCCATGTCCTTCAGCTTGCCACACATCCCCTTTCTTTCATCGCCTCTTAACCTCCCCTGCCCCTCGCCCCTCGTCCCCCGCCCAAACCCCCAACCCCCAACCCCCGACCCCGCCCAGCCGTTCTCGCTTCTCATGCCCCATGGAATCCCAGGATCACCATTGAGGAGTGGCAGGCATGCATGCCACTGCCCACTGGAAAGAAGGGATGGAAATGAGAGAAAGAATGGAAAAGAGAAAGAGAGAGAAAGAATAAGAAAAAGTGAGTGAGAGAGAAAGAGAGAGAGAAGAGAGAGTCTGAGGCAAATAGGGAGTGGTCGAGGAAGTGTCAGAGAGGAAAGACACAGATGATGACTTGGGTGGGACATCAAATGCTTTTGGGCCGCGGCGCGCGTCTGCCTTCTGACGTCTGCCGTCGTCGGTCCATTTAACAGCGGCTTGGTTTATTGGGCTCTTCCTCGAGGACTCGGCAGCTACTCACAACCAGACGGCCACCTTTTCCTTTGGAGCAGACGCACCGTCTGACAGACAGTCTGCCGGTTCCCGCACCACACTTGTCAACACTCACAGGCTTATATCACACACAGACACACACACACACACACACACACACACACACACACACACACACACACACACACACACTTCTCACCACTTTAGGATCCCAATACACTTTACACTTCATACATATTCTAAGTAAAGCACAAATGTACAGTAAGCGTCCTCTAAGCCATGACACTGCTTAATGTACTCAGTTAAGACCATAAACAATTTGAGTTGAAGAAGAGGGTATACCATAACACAACAGACCTCAACACACTCAACTCAAGCAATCTCCCATGGTTCCTTTAGGCTCATACATGGATCCTTTAGGCATTCTAACCTAACTGTACGTTCACACCAAGGGCTACTAAAGCTACAAAATCGCTTTTGTAGATCAAAAAAGCAGCTGCTAAAATGTCTGTGTTCGCCCAAATCGCTCTATCGCTCATGACGTGCCTGTTGTCATTCCATTTACTGCACAGTGTATAGATTTTACAGCTGAAACGCGTCATAGCTAATTTGCATAAAGTTGACAGTTAATTTAGCTGTCTTTAGTCGCTCAAATCGCCCAACTTTTAAAGCTGGTAGCTTTTGTTGCTTCTGTCACTTTTGTCGCTCTTACCCATAGAAAGTGAATGGCTTCCGGCGATTTTACAGCTTTAGTAGCCCTTGGTGTTAACGTACCGTAACTCACACATTTATTGTGCTACACACACTGATACTGGGGTGTACTCGTGATGAAAAATGGACAAGCTTTTATGGAAGATTACAGTTTTCTTATGAAGTTTGTAAAATTTCCAGAGAATTATTCCATTCATACCAAACAGGACACGTGAGTGAACACAGAAAAATACTTAATTTAAATGTAAATGTAAAATACTGTAAGTTAAGGGTTATTTTGGCAAAACTGGCGTTATGGACGTGACGTTACGGACATGACGTCTGAAATATCCCTCCAAAAACTATACAAAACAAGTGTGAATGGTGAATTTTAACCTCTAACAATTGAAATGGTAATATAAAAAGTGAAAATAACTGATAGCATTGTAGTTTTTTGTGTGTTATCACCCACTTTATGCTCAGTATAAGCCCCTCCATAGACTTACATTATGGCTGAATAGGGTAAAAATTTGAACAACTAGATATCCTTTTGAAACTTGCTAAGCTGATTATTTACATTGAGACCATATATTCTCTTTTTTTTCTTTGCAGTTGGCATCTTGAAACAGTTTGTGAGAAATCATCTTGTTGACCCTCAGCTCCAGTTTTCGCTCCGTGAGTGAAGTCCCACTACACACACACACACACACACACACACACACACACACACACACACACACACACACACACACACACACAAATACTACACACACTCTACAAAGAGCAGGTGATAGAAGCACATGAACCATACTATTGAGGTGACAAATAATTTGAGCTTCAAGTGTTGTTGTCCTCGTCCACAGTGTGTGTGCATGTGTGTGCATGTGTGTGTGTGTGTGTAGGCACAGAGGGTGCATACCCTGACTAGACTCTAACCACAACCGAGTCAATGACATTCTTCAGAACAAAACAACCTTAAAATATATATAAATAAAGTCCAATGATGAAGGGTGTCTTTCCTGTGAGCGCCTTACTGTAAGTGTAATTTTAAACAAGGGCTGCTCCTCCCTTCTGTAATTAAGTCTTTCAAATTTGGGTTTGTGTGGAATTAAAAAGTCTTTGGCCACTTTGGCACTGAGCTGTTTTGATGTGTCTCTGGCCTGTGGTGGAGGATGAAAGCCAGTGAGTCCTGAGAAGTGTCTACCCAGCGGAAAACAAGAGGAGAGGCACGCGGGGAAGACGAGCCTTTCAACTGCCGTCTTCCGTGCCAGTCAGTCCTCTGCCCCGTCTCCTCCTGTCATCTCAGCGTGCCGCTGGTGCCACCCTCCGAGTCCTCCAGCCTGGCAGCAAGGACTTTTTCTGCTCTCTCCCTCTCTCCCTCACTCTGCTCACAGACATGTGGCTCCTTTCTCTGGCGCCTGTTGCATACCCCCCCCCCCTCCCCAACTCCTCAGGTCACACACCCATCTTTCCCCTCTTTCTCTCTCTCTCTCTCTCTCTGGCCCCCCTTCCCTGGCTCCTGTCGTCCTGAATTCCCTTCTTCCTCTGTTCTCTCTCGTGCACAGATGGGGCTCCCGGCACCCCGAGGTTGGAGGATCCCAGTGCTACTTTCTACGAGGTAATGAACCCCCCCCCCAACTGCCACCACCAACCCCCTTCCTGTCCTCCTGTCCCCCTCCTTGCCTTGTGCCCTCTGTCCCTATCCCTCTGTCCAGTGTCCCCCTCTGTCCTTGTGGCCCTTGAGGTCTCATGACATTGGGTCTCTCTCTGCGCTTCCGAGACATATGTCTCCTGTGACACACTTCAGCTGTGGCCGATTTTATGCTCTGTCCTTTTCGTCGCTCCTGATGTCTTGCATCTGCCCGTGTCTCTCGGCACTTTGAATCCTCTTCCTCTTCCTGCCCTTCCCAAGTCGCCTGCTGCTTGCGCTCTGATGTCTCGGATGCGAGCGAGCGGCCGGCCCGGCGCGCATAGTTTGGGCCAAAACAGCCGCGTTATGAGGACTCAATCAACCCGAGCTTTCAAGGGAACGACCTAAACTGAGCTTTTTACGTGAGCGTGTTAGCAGTTAGCCTATTGCATGAGCAGTTCATTGCAGTGGATATTTGCATTTTTTTCCTAGACAGCATTCTATCTGTCTCTGTTCAGAGGCAGCTCTTGCAGACTGACAGACGAAGGAAGAAAGTTTACTGACAGCAGTGTGTGTGTGTGTGTGTGTGTGTGTGTGTGTGTGTGTGTGTGTGTGTGGTGGGGAGGGGGGCGGGCTGTAAGGCATTATTTGTGGTTCTGCGGTCTCTCCCCTCCGTTGTGCTCGGGGCGGCGCTCGCAGTTCAAACGAGCGCCTGTGTGCGGCGTCCAACGGTCTGTTTGAAATGCCAGCAGCGCCGGGGATGGGACTGACGTCAGCTGCTGGTGTTTGCGCTGAGGGATGGGATGGGATGGGATGGGATGGGGCGCTGCAGACCCGGCTGATACAATGAGACAGAGGGATAATAATGATGGAATAAGCCACAGCGCGCTGCACTCACGCTGCTCGCCGCCAGACACTCACTCCGCTTCTTCTCTCCCTTCCTTTCCTTTCCCCTCCTCTCTCTCTCTCTCTCTCTCTCTCTCTCTCTCTCTCTCTCTCGCTCTGTCTCGCTCGCTCTGTCTTTTTCTCTCCCGGTCCGCTTTATTTTTCTTTTCTTTTTTTTTCCGCCAGACATTATGTCTTCCCGATGAAGAACGGTCTGCCGCTGGCTTCAAAGGCACTTAAGAAGTATAATTAATAACAGAAATCAGTCATTTGAAAGTACAGTAGATGCAAGCCTGATCTCTTTGACTCTGACAAAGCCCTAAGGATCTCCCAGACTCCTTTAATTAGAGTGGATCAGAGAGAGGGTGGAGCAGGTCTCCCTCTGACCCTCTAACTGCCATCGCCCCCCCCCCCTCTAGCACCCCCCCCCCCCCCCACTCCTCGTCCCCAGACACACACACACACACACACACACACACACACACACTTGCATAAACAAAACAAAAAATGATGCAGCAAAGTGAGGGGTTTCAGAGGGGCCTCAAAAATTGGACAGAGAAGCCTTAACTCTGCTCATCTCACTCACACACACACACACACACACACACACACACACACACACACACACACACACGCACGTGCGCGCGCGCCAAGTAGCCCCGTCTCCAAAATGTCACCTGTAACTTTTCTGTCAGTGTTAAATACATGCGAGTGTAAACTCTCCTCTAGCGAAATCTGAGGTTAAACAGTCAAACTGTCAAAATACTAACTTCACTTTCTTGTCTTCATCTTAAATGTAATCCACCACATCAGAATCTCTTCTACACTACATTAGGCCTACATTCTAAACTACATTAACCCTACATTTTGTTCACAAAGGTTGTAAATAAACAATGCCTACGGATGAAATGCAGAGGCCATTAAAACACCAATTACTACTAATTCAACCGTAAATACTTCCTAAATGGACATAAAATGATTCTCTGCTCTAAACAGTGCGTTGCTGATGGGTTGTATGTACTGTAGCACGCATTAGCTGCACGCTATTGCTAGCCTCCTGCCTCCCCCCCTCAGCTCAGAGCAGTGCATCGTGGGTGGTCCCAGTGGCTTCTGGGTGTGAATGACTAAAGATGTGTCCCACACTGCTGTCATTCCACTGCCTTTCTGCTTGTGCCTTCCCCAGAACACACACACACACACACACACACACACACACACACACGCACACACACGCACACACACACACACACACACACACACACACACACACACACACACACACACAAACAACTAAATCGTCTGTCCCTACTGAGTGCTTTATCTTCATTTGTCTGTTCTGAAGGATTATTCCCATGATCTTTTTAACTTAGCTTAGTATGTCTCTTTCGTGATCTCGCTCCCTTTCTCCGTGCCTGTGTGTGTGTGTGTGAGAAAATCATATCACGTCTTTCGCTACAAATCTAACAAAAATTCAAAATCCTTTTCAAAACTGTTTATTTGAGCCCTGAAGTGACATGTAAAGATGAATGTTTTCAGGTTACTGCAGCTCAGCTGTGTCACTTCCATGTATATCTGTGTGTGTGTGTGTGTGTGTGTGTGTGTGTGTGTGTGTGTGTGTGTGTGTGTGTGTGTGTGTGTGTGTGTGTGTATGACAGATTTAGGGCTGATGTGATTCCCAGAAGGCAATAGAAAAAAGTTCTTCTCCAAGGTTCAGTGCTTTAGGCAGAGTCTTGTCCACCCACCCACATACACCACTAAGACAAGCGATCAATCAGCTATCCTGCTTACTTCTTTTTATAGTGTGTGTGTGTGTGTGAGTGTGTGTGTGTGTGTGTGTGTGAGTGTGTTTCAACACAAACACATCAGCTGTGTAATAAATTCAGTTGAAGGAGTTGGGCTGGTATGTAAGAATAACACTTTGAACGCTGATTTAAGTTCTAGTTTCGAAAAACCTAGGCATTGAAACTCTACTCTCACAACTTACTGGTTATATTATCTGTAGTGAACACAGACACACAGACACAAAGACACACACACACACACACACACACACACACACACACACAGAGAGAGAGAGAGAGAGAGAGGGTGACAAACAAAGAGGCCAGCACTTAAACATTACTACCTTTTTCCTCACAAGGTTGCCACATAACCCTTGCATAGTCATTTGAATACCTTGGGAAAATGCTCTATATTTGTAGTATTGTTTACATTTAAATTGTGCCACTGCAGTAGGACATTTCTGTACAGTAGTAATGTGTTTATCCCAGTCACAGGCTTTTATGTTTGGTGCTGATGTTTTCATAGTTTAGTTTATTTTGATGTGTAGGCAGCAGGCACAGCCACAGCCTATGGTTCTGGGCACAGCTTGCCCTCTGAGTTTGAGTGTTTGTCCTCTGAGTTCAATTTGTTGATGGTTGTCATAGAGGGTGAAAGCGGTCTATATGCATTAAGTTGGGTTCTATTTGGAATGTGCGCATGGTTGTTAGCACACTCACCATGACCTGCTACGACTGCCCTCTATGACCCCTCTGTCTATCCGCTTCTAACTTCTTCTTAGCCGCCATAGTTCTGGCTTTTTTCTAAAAAATAAAATCCAAATAATGTAGTCAGTGAAACACTAGTATTATAGCTTAGAGTACTTGTTTGGGGCCAATAAACTGGTCAAGATGTCAGTAAATATGCCCATCAATGTAGGCCATTTAGTGCAAACTGCATGTGGCATCTGATCTATTTGCAATATTTTCAGTTTTACAAGGGTATTTGAGGAGCCTATAAAGGCATAATATAATTAGTTTGTGTTAAATGTACCAAGTTCTTGTCCTCATTGATATGTTTTATGTGTTGAATAGCCTGACTGTGTGTTTACACCAAGAGCTACTCAAGCCGTAAGTCACTTTTTAAGTCGCTCATGGTGTGGATCACTGATATTTATTTACAGCCAAAACGCATCATCGCTAATTTGCATGAATTATTGCCGTTTTTAACATCTTTTAGTGAGTCACCCAAATTTAGTTGTTGATTTTGTTGCTTTAGTCCATACAAAGAGATATACCTTCAGCAAATTTGCAGCTGATTGTTGGTTTATATTTGGACATGGTTCATGCAGAAATTGCACTTGGCTTCAACGTAGGATTTTTTTTTTTTACATTTTATTTATTTATTTATTTGGCAGTTTACATAGATTGGAAAATTTTAAGGGCATAGTTAATGTTTGAAATTAATTAGGACCAAAAACGATATCAGATTTTCAGAACCCAAACAAAACGACTTGTAGAAGCCTGTCAGTGAGGTTTGAGTATAAATCCACCTGTCATTGGCACATGTTTATACGAGCCCACATCATTAAAAAGTATACGAGAATGTTTAGATCAAAGAGCAACTGGCATCTGGGCCAATGTGCAAAACAACAGTGAGGAATGTCTTTAAACATGGCTAAAAGTGTGTGTGTGTGTGTGTGTGTGTGTGTGTGTGTGTGTGTGTTCATCATAGGCCTGCAGATCTATGTGTGAGTGCAACAGTGACCCCTTGACCGTGGCATGTGCTTTGATGTGGTCAGAGCAGGAACTGAGTGAAGGAGTTTATTGTTTAAAGACAAGATTTCCCTGATTTGGCTTCTATAAATAAACTTTCCATCACCTCACCTACAGGCATCTAGAAGCTTGTTTGTTTGTGTGTGTGTGTGTGTGTGTGTGTGTGTGTGTGTGTGTGTGTGTGTGTGTGTGTGTGTGTGTGTGTGTGCGTATTGGATGCATCCGGAGAGTTGTGCTAATAATTTGTGTGGATAGGCTGTGGTTAGATTGCAGAGATTACTTCATTCACAGTCTGAATATGTAACCTGTGAAGTAAGCGAGAGGGTAGAGCTTAAGGTAAAACTGCGATGTGTGCATGTGTATGTGTGGGAATGTGTCGAGAGTTGCACATACAAACAGTGTAGCCTAGCAGTTAAGTTTTGTTCCGGTAAGGCCTTTGTGTGTGTGTGTGTGTGTGTGTGTGTGTGAGAGAGAGAGAGATGTGTGTGTGTATGTGGTCAATGGTGTAGACCAGTACGACATAGAGCAAGAGCGTGACTGGACTGATCCGCAGTGATAATGAACAGTGTCACCTGTTTCCTGGCCATTAGCTGGAAGCCTACAAAGAGACTTCAAAAAGTGGATTAGCCAAAGATTATTGAGCTGACTGGGAGCCTTCTGAGAGAGAGAGAGAGAGAGAGAGAGAGAGAGAGAGAGAGAGAGAGAGAGAGAGAGAGAGAGAGAGAGAGAGAGAGAGAGAGAGACATCCCTTAGAGATGCCATAAGAAAAAAAAAGAGGGCCCTTTCTGTGGCCGAGGCCTTTGTGTGTCATTCATATTTGTGTGCTCTGTGATTTGCTTTCTTGTCTGTGCTGCCTCTCTGTTTGTCCTTTGACTCCTCTGCCTGGAACAGTGCAAAAGGACTGGGAAAGCCATAACCCTCTCTCTCCCTCTACCCCCCGCTCCCCAGTCTTCCCTGCTCCATTCTTGTGCCCCCTCATTCTTTTGCTCCGTTTTAAGTGGTGGTGCGGTTGTTTGATGCGTTTGATGTGGCTCACTCCTAATCTCTCGACATACACTGTAAACACAAGTGGCATTTGTGTATTGGCCAAAGCACTTCCTGTCGTGGGGCTTAATATAGCAACGCACACACCCACGCCGACCAGACAATGCAGGGCGCTTCACTGGAGTTATTAGCTGCTCTCACAGGCCTGCGTCGCCAAACGGCTGTGGAGCGGAGATGCTCCGCTCCGAGCTTGAACTTTAACCTCCACTGTGACAAGGGGACAGAATAAGAGTGATTGAGAAAAGTACACATGCCCAATAAGTGAGTGAGTGAGTGAGTGAGCGAGTGAGTGAATAAACGTCTATGAGAGTTTGGACTGTCTAGAGTATCGGTAGTCAGTGAGTCCATAGAATACATATGACAGACTAGCTCCATCAGACGTGCAGCTGTTCAACAGATAGCCCATAATGGACATCAAAGGGCCATCAACACACACAAGTCTCACCACAAACACATCCATTCTTCTACTACAGGAAACATATGTGCAGACACAACCCGCTATATGGCCTCCGGCACATTGGCATTACGGATGGACTTTCAAATCCCACATGAGTGTTGGATCTTAGCGAGCTGCTGCTAAACCAAAGCCTAAAGGTTAGACAAATGCTGCCATGCATGCACTGCACTGCCAGTGCAAAGTGAGAGCTGTCTGATGGACATCACCCGACAACACAAGTGGGATGCTGTGGACAAACCTGTGCCGCCTTGGTGCCCCTCAAGACCCCCGTGGGAGCACATTCACTTGGGCCACTCTTTGTGGGAGCGCAATAAAACCCAACAATCTATTTCCCCCTGGTGAGGCATCCCTGAGAGTGAGAGAGAGAGAGAGAGAGAGAGAGCAAGCAGTGGACCTCGTCCCCTCACTCCCCCCAATCTTGTTTATGAGCTAATTATCACGTTATAAAGCTTGCAATCATATGCTAATATTGTTGTTGTCTGTCCGTGCTCATTAAATGCTGGGGGTGGGGTGGGGTGGGGTTGGGGGGCTGATGTGCCAGTCAGGGCCTGGGAGCGGCCTGATTATGATGAATGACAGGTATTCAGTCCGACAACGTTTTACCAGTGAGAGCATGCCTCCTTTCTCTTTCTTCCTTTATTCTGTCTTTCTTCCTTTCTCCCTTTCTTGTTTCTTCTTCACTCCCCTCCCTCCCTCCCTCCCTCCCCACACAAAAGTCCTATCATGAATTTCTGGAGGGGCCTCCGGTGGGCTGTGTGTGTGTATGTGTGTGTGTGTGTTTTTTTTTTTTCCTCTTTCTCCGGAGGCGCTGTGTTTTTATGGCGCTTCGCATTTCTGCACTGACGCTCTTTGATGTTGTTGCCGTGGAGGCAGTGGACAAAAGAGCTCCATTAGCCGGACTTAAGGGCACTGGGGTGGGTGGGGTGGGGTGGGGTGACAGGGGTGCGGTGAGAGGAGAGGGGACGAGAGGAGAAGGAGAGGAGAAAAGACACTGAGAAAAAGAGAGAGAAAGGAATAAAAGAGCGCGAAGAAGAAAGAATCAAAGTGCAGGAGCCGCATCAGGGCGGGCCGGGGCAGGCGAAGGTGGGGTGCTGTTGGTGGTGGCGTGTGTGTGTGTGGGTGTGTGTGTGTGTGTGTGGGGGGGGGGCTGCAGGGTCCACGGGGCACGCAGGCCCCAGCTCCGGGGTTTGGCCCTTGGCTACAATGAGGTCATGGCGTGTTTTGTTGCCTTTGTTTGGCGGTGTGTGTTTGTTCGTTTGTGTGTGTGGAGGCGTGCGAGGCGAGCATGCCGCAACTCACCCAGTCAGGGACATGAAAGAGCAACAGCTGATGATTAGTGTTTCTTCTGATGGCTCGGCACAGTACCTCTTTCACTCTCTCTCGCTCGCTCGCTCTCACACCATCCCTCTCTCCTCTTCTCTACCTCCATCTCTCTCATCGCCCTCTTCTAAAAGCCCTTCCCAAGGAACCGTGCTGAATGTTGCCTCTCATTAAAAGCACTGCGCTGCTTGACTGGTCCACTTGCGGAGGCAGAATCCTGCCCTGGTGCTGAAACAACTCCCTGCTCTCAAAATCATCTCATGCCAAGCCTGCTAAGGGTTTGTGGCAGCGTGATAAGGTCAACTAAGAGAGACCAACGTGTTTTTGGAATTAGGCCCCGACAAGATCAAAGAGATTGTGTGTCAAATCCTTCTCCACATTAATTAGTAGATCAAAGTGTACAGTTTAGTGAGAGTTGCCCGTTTTTTTTTTCCTTCTTCTTCTTCTTTCTCTCTCTCTCATTGTAGCTCTGCATAATACACACACGCACCGTCTCTGTGGGTGACTCTTGGATTCTATCCCGCGCTCACGGACATAGTCATATCAACAAGTTGCACACATTACAGATCTATCTTTCGGAAGACAACATATGGTTACATGCAAACGTTAGAGCACCCCTGGTGAAAATTGAATTTCAGTTATTGCAAATAGTTGAGTTGTTAGACTAATCAATCTCTGGGACGTATAAGGTTTTCACCCTTTTAGAATGTAATATAAAAAGGCACCTTGCAAAAATTTGGGTCATCCAAGTGATCTGACCTTCATGAAAGCTATTCTATAATACATTTCTCGCCTTAAAATGAACAGCTTAAAGGAATTGTCCGGAGTGAATCAACACATAGCCCTGCTGTTTTATACTGCTAAGCGCTATTGAAAGCATTTCGAGCATCGTAGACCGAGTTTGCGAAACGGAAGCTAACACTAACTGAATGAGGCATATCAAAAACGAAACCTCATCGATTTGCTTTCGTTTTGGCATGCCCAATTTTAGATTTGCATTTTATATTCTAAAAAACATCATGCAAGTTCTCTCATGTTGACTCTTGATATCAGCAACTTCACTGGTGTCAGGCTTTGGACTGTTGCATGCAGTGTCTGGGGTAACAATTTCCAGGCAAAGGATCGAATGAATTCAATTAAATACCAACAAATCCTAGGGGCAAACATAATTCTGTCAAAAAAAGCAAACAAGGAAAGGATTACAGGTTTACAATCCTCAATACACCTCAAAATCTCTAATCGACTCCATCAAGAGGTGCAAGCTAAAAGTTTCAACATGGACCTCACAGTCCTTCAACTTAAACATCATCGGAAATATGTGGACAGACTTCAAAAGAGCAGTGCGTGCAAGACGGCCTAACCATCTCACAAAAGTGGAGGCCTTTTTAAAGCAAGAATGGGGAAAATCCCCCAAACAAGAACTGAAGCTGGCAACAAAAACATTTACAAGCTTCTAGACTTGCCAAACATAGTGTTACTAAGTATTCATCATGCAGGGTGCCCATATATATTTCCTTCAGGCCATTTTTTTTTCAATTGTAAATTGGGAAAAATAATCTTGCCACTAAGGTCATCTTTAAATTCAAAAGATGATTTTAAAAACCAGGTCACTTTCATTTAGTCATTGAGAATTTCCATCTCATTTAGTCAATGTATTTATGTCTTCGATGAACCACTCAAGGATGGAAGAAAAAAATCTGTTGTTTCTACATTTATGGAGAAAAGATGTATGCATTGTTTACCCACAGCAACATGACTTCAGTTGCCAAATGTCCTGATGTGGGGAATAACTTTAGCAATTCCTGATCAATGAGATTGCTTTGGCTGAGCCAATTATTTAAAAGTTAATACAGGGTCTGTGCCCATTACAATGCTGGATTGGAACTGTCTTAATTGACATTGACATGATAGTCCCCACCCCTCCCTTGATAAGGAAAATCCATCTTTAATTTGAATTCCACAGATGGAAGTATGCATTCATATGCCTGTTAACCATGAGGTGAAGCTGAATGTAAACCCAGTTATGGTGTGTCTAGTCTCTGATGTAGAGGAGGTGGGGTGGGCCCTGCGGAGGGTTCAGTAGTTTCCGATGGGTGTCTAAAGTAGAGGAGGAGGGGTGGGCCCTGCAGAGAGCTCAGTAGTTTCTGATGAGTTCTGCAGTCTTTTTATTGTCTCGCACAGTTTTTTTGTCTCTTTGATGACATTTGTATGTCCTGTGTGCATCTGTGAGTGCACAGGCCACTGGTGTAAATATGCGTTTAGTAGTCCCAAGTCAAGTGTCACACAGGATTGTGTGTTAACACTGTCCAACTGATTTTTATCAGAAAAGAGACGAATGGGAATCTTTTGGTGGAGGGTAGGGTGGTGTAGGGTGAAGAGGGAGTAGGGGCAGTATAGAAAGCAGGAGACACAGAGAAAGGCAGAGAGAAAAAAAAATATCAAGAACAACAAAAAAGGAAACCGAAGTTCACTAAAAAGTATTTATCCTCCACCCGACTTCAAACGACGGATGAAATAACAAAAGGAAGTCTGGCAATATAAATGCTGCGCTGTTTGTCTATCTCCATCGCTCCCACATTCTTCAACATCTCCATCTCCAGCATTAGTAGGCCGCAGGGGCTGAACTTAAGTAGTTTACTCAGCTGGGCCTCGGCAAGCGGCGAGCAGGAGGGACCAGACGTAGATGTTGGGGCTGTTTTTACATTGTTCTGGAGGCGCTCTTCCGTTAAGATCCTGGCAGCGTGAGCGTAATCGGGCAAAGATGAAGGAAGAAGATAGAGCCGATCAGATTTCGGCCACTCTGAAGTGCGATCTGCGTGAACTCCAGGTGACCTGGGTGTAAAGGGGAGTTGAAGTGTGCGCTGGTCAACTAAACACTTGGAGGATTTCATTGACCGCAGCTTTGGATTTACAACATTTTCACACTGTAAAAATGTCAGCCTATTAATCATTTAAGCATGCTAAATGGCCTAATTTTGATCTCTGCTGTGAAATTTCTCTGTCAAGCTTGCATACTGTAGGTATGTACAGTATATTGACTGTATTGGTAATCCATGCCTGGGATTTTCTAGGGTATTTGGGTAGAATACTTATCCTCTGTAATTACATATGATTTACTCAGATAATACAATTGAAATATTTAAACTTGAAGTCACCAGATAATTAAGACCGGATAATTATGACATCTGTTCTGCTGATTGGCTTGTTACAAAATGATAAGATGTAATTGGTTAGAGCGCTGAAGTTCTGCCCCCAAAAACATGAGGGTAAAAGCGACAATTAAATTAATTTGCAGGTAAATCGATAGCAAATGTAACAATTGCTTACACAGAGTCTATTGATGTCGGAGTCCAAAAACGGGGGGAGGGCTTTCTCTCACACTGACGAATAGCAACTGTTCACTATTACAGTCAAACAAGGATCGGCTTTAGGTTCATCTCCTGTATGTTTCGTATAGCCTTTGTTTTATATTTTATATACAGTATATGTTTTAAGAGAGTTTAATTTCCCTTGCTCCCTTAATGGACGAGCCATCACTGGTGAGGGCCACTCCTTCGTTCCAATCCATTTGATTTACATTTAATAATTACTACTAGTGTGGAGGGTGATCCAAAAATGCATCAGTTTGACCGCTGATATTCCATGTCTTTCCATGATGACTTTGCTGATGTTCATAGCTGAGACGAGCAAGTAGCAAAATGGCAAGTTCTGTCATTCTTTTTAACCTGTGATTCACAACAAAGCAATGAGAACTACTGAGAAGTGGAACAAGAGTAAAGCTGTGAATTTCCTATGAATCTAGGCAGAGTTCAACTGTCACCCCTTGGATGTTTAGGCTGTGTCGGCCCACTTTTTCTTTCCTCTATTCTCAACCTCCTTGTTGTACCTCTGTACTCCAATAGGGGCGCTGCTGTACAGATGTAAACTAACCTGGGTCAATATTCAAAACCATACAAAACGTTCTCAACAATCCGTTTTTTGGTAGTCTGTAAATTGAGCTTCAAAGACATTTCACATGACACGCATCCAGTCCAGACAAGGGAATTCAGACTAGACTTTTGTCTCATTTGTAAGAGTGTCTAGAGAGAATAATAGACCAGGTGCATGTTAACAGATGGGTGTGGTGAAGATGTACCGCAGGTGCAAAAAGGAGCATTAAAAAAAAAACTGGAGCAGAGGAATTGTGTTTTTGTATTGTCGTATTGTTTTGTATACTAAAATAACCTGGGCAACCAAATAATTTATTTAATTTTAGTTTTATTCTAGTTTTATTTCAAATGTTTATTGTTCCATAGCATGTGAATGTGAATATTTTGTGTATATGGGAGAAAGCAAAGGCGATAATGAAATTAAGAGGCCTGATGTAGTGATGTGGTGAACTATTGTGAATAAGCTTGGTTGAATTCATACAGTATTTTAGATGTTGCCAAAGGCTCATTTCATGGAGATAAATGAAAATATGAATGCAGATGTGAAATGCAGATCATCAGT
Source organism: Sardinella longiceps (assembly GCA_027497455.2). NCBI lineage: Eukaryota > Metazoa > Chordata > Actinopteri > Clupeiformes > Clupeidae > Sardinella > Sardinella longiceps. The sequence goes on from JAODXP020000015.1 coordinate 253,579, forward strand.
AATTAGGCTACTGGATACTTGAGATGAATGGAGTTAATTTAAAATTATGTTGTATAGACAATGCGCTTAATTTAGAAGCCTTCTTTACTCTTCTTCTTAGACGTTGTTTGTTCTGCACCTGACTTCAGTGAAGTAGAATGAGCATACATTCATTTTCATTACATTCCCCAGCCCCTTGACTAAGAAATAGCCTGACTTAAAGTACAGCTCTAGGTTGACGGAAGATGGTGTGGACCACACTGAACCAGACCTCTTGTCATATTGTGGAAACACAACTGAATCAGGCCTTTCTAAGAAAAAGACAAAATGGCTATGAAAATACAAGATATCCATTCTGATTCCAATGGTTTGATTTTTTGCTGCAACCTCTTCAGCTGTGCAATGGTAGCGTGGAACATAAAGGCAGATTCTTAAGTGAAAAACAAGTTTCATTCAAACAGATGCTTAAAGACTCCAAAAAGGCCCTTGAATCAAAGAGGCTCTCCCAGGACATGAAGAAGTGGGAGTTCTCCTTAAGTGTGGTTAAGCCCACTCATGTCCCTCACATGCTAAGAAACACATGTGCACACACAAATCCACACAGACTTCGCTGAGAGTGGAGGTCATATGCACCACCCAAACTCGTCTCTCCGTTTCTCGCCAAACAACCGGCTCATCTTGTACACACTACATATGGGTATGTATTGTGTATTGTATATGTATATGTATTGTACACAATACATATGGGTATGCCCCCCACCCCACCCCTAAACACATCACAAGTGTTTCTCTCGTTCTACCTCGCTCACTCGTTCTCTTTGTTATTTTCAGTGCGAGTCCGGCTTCCCAGGCTTCCGTTTGAAAATTCATACTCTCCCATAAACAGACAGTATCCTCTGTTGAGTAATGGCAGGCCAAGTATTTGCTCTTTGAGGGAGATTTTCTTTATTAGATGACTTTAATCACATCAGTGTGGTCATGCCCCTCTGTTTGTTTGGCTTTGGAGAGGTCTTCATTGGGAGCAGATACAGATGGAAAACAGCAGCTGTCTGGAGAGAGAGAGAGAGAGAGAGAGAGAGAGAGAGAGAGAGAGAGAGAGAGAGAGAGAGAGAGAGAGAGAGAGAGAGAGAGAGAGAGAGAGAGAGAGAGAGAGAGAGAGAGAGAGAGAGAGAGAGAGAGAGAGAGAGAGAGACTCTTCCCCATGCACACATGTCCACGCTCTGCTGGATTACATTATTGATCTTCATTTTCTACTGATTTCTGTGGTCTGTCAGAACCCTGCCAAGATGGCTCGCCCCTCACATCTGTCAGCGACACATCTGAACACACACTTACATACACACGCACACACACACACACTCACACTCACAAGGGGACTGTTGCAACATTTCTGAAGGACACTGAAGAGGGGGGAAATTTGATGGGTGCTCTGTTATAGTTCTAAACATTTGGAAGGGGGTTGGGGTGGGGGGCGGTTGGGGGCAAACCAAAGCCACTACAAATCGTCACTCATCCATTCAGTCAGACACACTAGCTTGAGACTGGTTCGACTTAGAATTGTGTTTGACGACACAATAAATACATAACTGTACCAACCCTGTTTGAAGTGGTGGCTCAGGGCCAGCATCCACTCCTGGTGAAAATAAGGCAGACACTCGGTGTGAAAGATTCTGAGAATCATATTAGATGGAAGATGTTAATAAAATGGCCATGACTTATGGATGTTGTGGAGGTGAATATAATCACAACATAAACCAGAGTGATCTCACTGTTCTAAACAGCCCTCAGATTGCAGCATGATCCTAAACTTCTTCACCGTCTTTTGCCATACATGCAAAAGTATCAGTTCCACTCTCTACCGAAACACTATGCAAGCAGATAAATACTGCATCCATGCCACCAATGAAGTTATCTGAATGACCACTTTCAGCATATAATGTGGCTGATGTGAAAAGCACTGCCTTGGAAAGCCAAGCCAGCTGATTTAAGTCTTTACACAGCAAGGCAACAACAAAAAAAACTAGCATTCCTTACGGCTGACACAGCCTGATGACCTCATTTTGCCTTATGTCTTCTTTGAACCAATAGTATTACACAAACACACATCAACCAGATGCCAATATACACATACAGTATGTCCTGTGCCTGTGAGAAATGAAAGAACTCTCCCTCAACCACTGAATTAGCATTCGCTTTAAGTCAAAGTCAGGAAGGTTAAAGCAGGATTTAGCATAATGTGATCATTTTGGCACAATTTATCACATTTATCAACAGAGAGGCTCCAGGTACTATTTTATTTTTGCTAAAATTATTTAGTTTGGTACATGCCTACACCACATTACCTTTGAGGTCCACAAGATGGTGCAAAAGTTTGTTCTTATATTGTGTCAAGATTAAACACTAAATTAACGCACAAAGATTGCAACAACCCCTCGTACCCCCACTATACAAAAAAGTACATTCATTGGAAAAAAAAACAAAAAACATAATGAGTTGCAAAATCAAACAGAAATAAGCGTACTTGTGTGAAAAAATATAAATAAATATGAATGTTGTGAATCATATGCAAGAAGTTGTATATTACCTATGTGACATTTCTCATCCCTAACATAGAAACAGCTTGTTCATGTTCTGTCAAAACCATAATGAGGAACTGCCCATGACGTGAAAAGGGCGTCATCCCCAAAAAATTAGTAACGCTTGCTTCAGACTGAAGACACTTTGCAGTGCACCTGCAGTGGCCTACTGTTGGGTGTTGGGTTGAGTGTTTCAGTGTGCGGAATTGTGCCATAGGTCAGGACACCAACATTTTACAATGACTGGGAGCGGGCGTTGTGTGTCAGAGGGCCTTAGGGAGGCATGATCTGTGCTTGTTAACAAGGAAACAAGGCAAAGGCTAATTCAAAGTAAGTTTACACAAGCTGAAACTCATCCAACACAGCAAGGCCTTCAATTGCCCTTATTATTCACCATTACTTAAGCACTGCTAATTGCAGTGCAGCCATGACCTCTGCTCTTCAAATGAAGTAACCTTTCCACATAAAACTTTTAGATGCACGCCTCCAAACGAAACCAGCTCATTTCCAGGCACTTTCACCACACCTATATCCCTCCTGCTTAGCATGTGTGTGTGTGTGTGAGTGTGTGTGTGTGTGTGAGAGAGAGTGTGTGTATGTGTGTGAAGCGAGATGTGTTTTCCGTGGAGGAGCCGTAAGCGATTGAAGTGGTTGCACTGCAGGCCCACCCTTTTGTTTTATGTACAGCTAGGTATGAGAGCAGACGGTGCGTTTTGGAGGCCCAGCAAATTTATCACTGTTTTTCCAAAAGAGCCGTTTTTAAAATTACGGCTGTGGAGATTTGATCTGTGTCGGTGCTGTTTTTGGAGACGGCCAAACACTGATGTCTGGAAATGAGAAAACGGAAAGTGGAGGGGGGGGGGGGTGGGTGTTGGGGTGGTGGTGGAGACTGTAGAGGGAGGGTGGGTGACTGTATTCATTTGAAGGCTATAGACTGGTTAAAATCCTTCCCAACCACGTCTCCTCATACTTCTCCATTCATTTTGCCATCTATATACAGTACAGTACGCACAAGAGCACTCCTTTGCACTGCAATGTTTGCACAAATTTATATGGCCATTGTGTATGTTTGTGTGTGTGTGTGTGTGTGTGTGTGTGTGTGTGTGTGTGTGTGTATGTGCCGTTACAGTACTCATCTCATCCTATATATCTTTTGCAGGCAAATCTGTTCCCAACCGCACTACTCTACTTCTCTTCTGGTTCACAAACAGGTGGGGGGAAAAAAACTCCGTATCTAACAACATTTCTCCTTCCCTTTCAACGCTCCCTTAAAAAAACACAGAGGATCCACATTCCCTTCTTTCAATTTTACAGACCGTTTCAGGGTGTATTCTTCATGCATACTAGTGTTGTCCCTAACCATTCCATCCATATTTGTTGACTGATGTGTATTTCGGGGTCTTTTTTTCTAATAGGTGGTTTCCTGAAGCCGTGCTATTTGAGTTCCACGGTCTCAGTTGCAGAGGCAGATGCTGCTGCAAAAAGGTAGTGACACAAAGTGAACAAAAAGACTGTCGTCTCCAAAACCGAACACAAACGTATCCAGAGACGTGCTGCACGTAATCATCTCAAAAGAGATCAAAAATCAGATGGGGACACTCTCCCTAATTTAACTGTTAAGATTGTTGAACTGTAAATGATTTCAGCACTAGTTATCCACGGTCCAAACACACACACACACACAACTAACACAGGCTAAAGACTTAATCCCCGGCCGTCTGTGGCCCTAAAGCCCTAGTTTTAACACGAGAGCTGTTCCCCTCCACACCTCTCCCATCCACATACTGACAGGCTGGGTTCCCTCGGCCCCTTCTCCTGCTGAGCCCACAGTGCCACCAGTCAGTCAGCATCATCCTCTTCATCAACAGCACATGACCACTAAAGCCCCGCACCCTCACACTTACACACACACACACTTGGGCTTTGTGTTTTCATATCAGCCTGTTTGATGAGCCTAAAAATAGCACTTTCTTTGTGGACCTGGGAACCACAGGGGGGGTGACCCGCGCTCGTTTCAGGGTCAGTAGAGACCCCCCACCCCTTTCAAACGTCACCACAGACAAAGCAAGTCCCTTATTTTTAGTCCGTGCTAATTGTGATGTGTGTGTTACATAAGAGGGCTTCGGCGCCTGCCATTTTTGCAAGCGTGTGTATGAGAGTGTGAAAAGTGTGTGTTGTTGCACCAGAAATAGCACGTCTGCTCTCCTAATTACTCTTCCTGGCCTCTTCAGCTGCGAACCGAGGTCACACACCTCATCACACACCTCACTTGTTCCGGAAGGGTCTTTTCCGCTCCCCGCAGATCCGGAGGCGTCGACCAATCAGCAGAGGCCAGCGGCAGACAGCTGGAGGCCTCAGAAGATCTCGACTCACCCCACACGCCAGCGCCCTGACCCCCCTGCGGGGACGCGCCCCAGACCAGTGGGCACGGCGGTGGAGCGGCGCATACCCAAGTGGCTCAAGCTGCCAGGTACACTCACGATCACAGGCATCGAGAGACAGGGTCGAGGGTCAGAGGTGGAGGTCAAGGGTGAGGGGCTTGGATATGCTGCACTAATCAGATGTGGATCACACAGCAGAGCTAACCCTACTGGGATTGACAGTCTCTCCAATTAAATCAAGTTGGTACTGTCCCTAATGTGTTCAGAGCATCTGAAAGGACAAAATACTCCTGGTAGTTGTCAGCACAGACTTCTCTGTGATTTCAGAGTTCCTCAGCACTTTTTTTTTTTTTTTAATACATATTCCCTGCAGTTGAGATGGAGCAGCATCAGAATTGTTGAAACCCTAAAAAAGAATACTACACTACACCTCAACTCACCTGCTTAGTCTTATACGAATGCTATCTACTATAACTATTAGCTTCCATAATAAACAATAGAAGTGGCTACATATGACATGGAAGCACAGCCAACATTCCCATTTCTATTCACTATTCAATTCAATGTGTTTTTGACGGACCTTGACTTAACACTTAACACGCATCTAATGTAGCTCTAGGGTTACAGTCAGCTCTTAGAGTGCAATCAGAGAATTAGGGAAAAGACCTAAAACTTGGACCTTTCTCTGCAAACTAGCAGGCCAACACGTAGACACACCAGCAGGCCAATAGGAGTATGGATAAGAGGAAGCCATCATGAGATCATCAAAAAAAGAAAGAAAAAAAAAGATTTCTTGTCAATAGCCTGGCATCCAGCCATCATAGTTGGATGCCAATGGACTTTCCCACATGGTTTGACAACTGATATGACGCTAATGTAGAGACTGGTTAATGTGACTGAATGAGCTGTTGGACAGCAAGTGCTGCGGTTGTAATGATCACACAGGCAGCTGTAGAAGCTCAGCGCACGCCTTGATGTTTGGGGTTTTAAGTTTCCCTTGATCCAAGCTGAGGTTTACTATGACGATTCTCCCTCTAGCTCCTTTAAAACCCATCCAGCATGAGCGCCGCCAAGTGAGAAACTCCGGGAGATAAGAGGGAGAGGCCGAGAAAGCACGTACACGCTTTGCTCAGAACGCACTCACAATCTTCCCTCATATAGAGTTGGACACTCTATGAGGTAGAAATAGCTAAGATGAGCCAAAGTAAGGATGAGGGGAGGGGAAGAGCAAGAGAGAAAAAGAAAAAGAGAGAGGTGGAGAGATAAATTCAACCTGCTTTAGCGCACACATGGACAACCTGTAGACATATTGTGACATCTTTCATCAGTGCAGGACAGACCAAAGTACTCCTTGTGTTATTCAAAAGCAGATTTACGATTCAAAGTGAGAGAAGGGATCTTGTTTTTGCAGCAGTACATTCTACCCTTCAGAACGCCCAGATGGATCATTTTTCAGAAAAAGTTACATGAAATCATAAAAGGAGAAAAACCAGAGCCATAAACAGTGTGATTGGAGAGTCAAGTTTGTGTCTGATTGTGGTTTTCTACTTTTGCAGGGAAAAAATGAAGATTTGTTCTTAAGAAAAGAGTGGCTTTCTCTGTGGGGTTGGAACACACGCTTCTTAAGAAAACCAAATAAGCAAGTTCTTTGTTCTTTTTGCCTCACACATTTTTCCCCTTTTCAATCAACTGGAAAGATTTGTAAAATTTGTAAAATGAATCACACTACTGATCCACTAGTTGTCAAAACAGTCATAATAGCTATTGAATTGATTTTAATATAATGTGGAATTTTGAATTTTTATATTAATTTGACATTATACATTATAATGAATTAATTGTAGTTAATCCCTAGACCATGTATAATTTCCAGACTACTTTATTAATATGCTGTTAAGTATATTGGTAGAAAAACACACATTTAATTGAATTACACACCAATAGTTAGTGTCACATCTGAACAGCTCTTTTTGACATCAGTAATTTTCTTTAACCTTAATCAGATGAAAATATTCAGTTATTTTGATATTTTACAATTCATTTAACAAAATGATTTTCTACAATTTTACATTCTATTGATCACTGTCTTGAATGTATCAAAGTTTCCGATAGGTCTAAGGTTTAAAAAAAGAGTACGTTATGTAAACAGATCAAGGTCATAATCACTAAAGGTCTAAGGTTTTAAAAGGAGTATGCTATGTAAACAGATCAAGGTCATAATCACAAAAATAATACTAATAATATTCTTTAAAAGTCTTTGTTCTTGACAACTGATCTGAGAATGACTGAGATCTGTGATCTCATTATTGTCTGAATGGCAGATCAAGCTAATTAGTTATTTCTCCTAAACTCCCACAGGAGAAACAGTTTGAGACCCAAATTAGATTTACTTGATTGTGAAAAATTACACAATCAAAGTGGGAGATTTCCTTGTTACCCTCTTCTCAACAGCTTCCCACATTTTCTTGTCACAGGCAACTAAATGCACTGTATTAAGATCATCTCCGTCTTGTCGTCAAGATTGCCTGACAGCCAACAAAGGACTGAAATGTCTAAACATCTCTGCGCTTGATTTATAAGCCTGTTGAGATGTCTCTCTAAGCAAAATCCTGCCTGGGCAGAAGTCCATCTAAATCGAAGTCTCAATTGGGATTTGATGGGAGAAACTAAGTAGATAACAAGATTGCTCTAGAGATCATATTTCTTATGAGACTTTATTCAAGTCATTCAACATTTTATGCGCTTTGTGTATTGGATTTATGTGTATTGAATTAGAAATAAACATCTGAACAAGTATGCGAGATAAAAGTCAATAATTACAGTCAACGATGGAGAACCAGTTTCATTTTGGCCACTGTAGTGCATAACAAAAAGCACATGTAGCCTACATGCCATGCTATGCCATGGGTTGTATAACCAAGACATGTGCATTTTGTCTTTGATCATAACCAGACAACAAAGTGTCATACATAATTCCCACAGGCCTTTGAAAGACAGAGAGATGCGCAGACCGAGGTTCAATGGGGCTTTGGTCAACACAAACATAAGTGACAGGTGTCAAAATCAGTTACTGCAAGAACTTGCACACACTTCACTGCAATTTCTATGATCAGTACCTTCTCTCTTCTGATGTTTCACACACAGATACACACATGCACACACATGTATGCATACACACACACACACACACTCACTTAATGGCAGCTGCCGCCATCAGTGACTTATGAGCACGTCTGTCCAAAACAAGCTGTCGGATTGGAGCCGGATCAGTCTGCAACTGGAAGGGGAACACTCTGTGCAGTGAGACTGCTCCAGACCGTCTGGGCTGCCTGTCGACACCCCCCTTCTTTAATGTCGGATCAAGAGGAGCTCAAAGCCATTACTCTCCCCACTCCGTGCCTAACCGCTTTCACATGTCTCACATCCACCCCTTCACATGTCACTTGTTCCACGAAAAGACACAGGGAGCAGTGGCCTAGCCTCACATTCCCCCAACCACAGCCTGGTGACAATGGCTCTGAATACTATGACAGGCAATAAAGCTGATTGCAATCTATCTGGACCCCTTCTGAAATTTTGCATCAGTATTAATTAAGGACAATATTTACTTTCTTTGAGAAAAAAGTTATTTTTTTTGTTTTGTTTTGTTTTTTTAAACATAAATCCACTCCGTTAAGCGCCAGATTCAGATTATAATTTTTTTTCTCATCAGTTATCAAAGGACATCTAGGCCATTTTTCTTCTTCCACTCGCATTAATAATAAGTCTACAAATAATTGTTCATTCAGTGCATAGTTAAAAAGAAAACAGTGGCGTCATTGTGACTTGATTTTAAATTACTGTTTATTTTTTAAATTATAAATCAGTGTTGCAAACCATCAGTCATGTGCGGGCTGGAATATTTCACTGCTACAAAGGAGTCATGGACTGTCTGCATCATGCCGCCCGAAGAAAAGGATGTAAGTGAGGACATATCATCAGAGAGCAAAAGAAATATGTTTAATAGTTCTCATAATTGCTTCAAAGTTTATGTAGTATAAATTTCAACTATGTGATAATGAATACATTTAACTGACAGAAAACTTATAAAAATCACTCTTTCCATAAACTTGTGCATTCCCCAAACTTGGTGTGTGTGTGTGTGTGTGTTTTCCATATCCTACTGTGGCTGGCTGTTAAACCTCATGAGCTTTGACAGTTAATTGGAATACAAATGTCTGTAACTCAGAAAACAGATGCCTTTCTATGCCTATATTTAACAGTGTGCTCTAATATAATATGTGTCGGTCCTCCACTCTGCATCGATAGTGTTTGGCATTCAGACAAGGGGGCCCACTGTAATAAAACAGCTCCACCTGGTGGCCTTTCGGTGGAAACGTATCAGCCAGGCTAAAAGTCAAGGAGCTGTGAAGGAGAGGAATGATCAGGCATTAGTGAGACTAGTTAGTTAGATAGATAGTTAGCCAAAAATCAATTGACATCTATAAACTATACACTACAGACTGTGTGGTTTGTACTGCATATTGTGTGCATGTGTTTTTTTTTTGTATTTGTGTACCAATTGAATTGCAAATACACTTTAAGCACTGTGGTGTGGAATGCAATAATACTGGGTAGTGGTTCTCTTTGCTCACGGATTCATTACAGTCGATGTCGTGATTCTGGTCCATATCGACATGATTGCATCCCCAAAGTTTTGCAAAGTTCTTCTGGTATTTTTGGCACGACTCAAACAGCACCCCCTTAACACTACGCGGGTTAAAGCTGAATTTCCAATATAAACTTGTGTGGGAGTGAACATACTGTATGAAACCAATGTAGCTTTTTCTAGGGAAGATTAAACACAGTTACAAAGAGAAAAACTGTATGTGAAAGGCTATTTTTGTCCTTCGTGTCCTGTCTAGCACCAGCCATCTTGCCACATTCTTTTTTCATATTCTGATGGGCTTTACAAAGGCCAAATACAGCATGCCACATCTTTAGTTGGGAAATTACCCATTGTTATAAATTTGATCTTTCCCACATCTACAGCATAAGCTTGATTCCAAAAAAGTTGGGAGGAGTGGTAAAATGTAATTTGGAAAAAAAACAAAATACTATTTTCAAGAGCATACATTTCAAAGCCATAAATTTGATAAAGGATAAAGGACATATCAATTGTTGAAACTGGCAAGCATTATTGTTTTGGGGGAAATATTTGTTCACTCATTATCAGTTAAATTTGATGTCTCAAAAAATAGTTAACATAAAAAGAGAGTCACTGTGTCTGTCAGTTGAGGAAATTAACTACTCACTTATTATACCGATATTGCATATTGATATTCTTGTCAACATGTGCTGGAAAAAAAATAATGCTAGACTTCTTAAACAGAAATCTAATAAAAATGAGACATTGCTGCTCTGCCTGCCTGTAGCCCATTTCACAGATATTCAGGGATCCAGCATAGTTAAGATTCCATGGGACAGGCAGTAATCAAATATAGGACAGCATGGACTGGGGACTCATTTTGTTGCATCCAACAACGTTCTAGTTCATAGCAGTTGTGAAGTGTCATGTTTGTTTTTTTCTTTATTCTTACTGTAGGCCTATTTTTTCCTACCTTTTGTTGACACTGTGTCAAGTCAAGTGTGTTTTTTAGTCATTTTGGTGGCTTCAAATTTAAAATAAATAGGTCATATAGCATATAATTTAAAAATATTTATTTGTTGATATTTTGATACATTTTGAAATTGCATGATATATATTCTTTTGGACAAAATATTTCACACATTATGCCTGTGAGGCAAATGGCCCATTGTCCTTTACATTCCTTTTAATTATTTCTCATCAGGAAAAGACAGGGTATTTATTCCTATAAGGAAATATCTTTTTTGAAGTCTCATGGTTTACTTCGCTAATGGTATTTTGCGCAATTGAGCCTTTCAGCTAAAAGAGTACTCAGGCTCTGAGGTAGCTTAGGGCGTTAGGGCCTGCAGAAACGGCAGGCTCTGAACTTTTGGAAATCTAACGTTAATAAGAAACCTGCATACCCTCCCATAACTGCAGTTATGTTAATACAAATTCAGCTCTAAAAAGTTACATTAAAAATGTCTAATTTCACATAATTTATTATAATACTGTAGTAACACAAAAGTAATACTCACCAACTGAGGCAGGACCTTCTCAAAATGCTCAACATCCACTTGATCACTGTCTTCAGCTGTGGCCTGTTTCATGGCTCTTTGAGCAGCCTCTGTGTGAGATCACAAAGAGAGTTTGATAAGCATGTGCAATACTAAAATGCATGCTTGTTAAGTTGTCACAAAGCACAGAAAGGGTGTAGCCTGGTCATCAGCACCGCTGGACTACAAGCAACTTGGCAGGCGAGTTTTGTGTCACCGCTCTCAATGTCAATATAATTCATATATGAAAGTTCACATTCAGCACACATGCAACAGAACACTGGTCAATCTCCCCAGTCATCCCCCACTCCCCCGCCATGACCCCAGGCAGTTGGGTTAACGTTAGCTCCCTGAGCCGTGGATCTGTTACCTCACTCACGTCAGATGATGCGCTAGCGCTACATCTGACGTGAGTGAGGTAAGTGGATCTGCCCAAGGTTTCTTCCTTAAAGG